>OMNN01102552.1:32829-44510 GCA_900302755.1 Chromis chromis
GCTCCTCAGAACAGTGAGATCATCCTTTCTTTTCTGACTCCTACAGTCCTGTGACCTTGCAAGTTATTCTCTCTCTCTCTCTCTCTCTCTCTCTCTCTCTCTCTCTCTCTCTCTCTCTCTCTCTCTGTGTGTGTGTGTGTGTTTTCCAAGAAGCTGTGGGACTCCTTTTTCTTTGAATCCTCTGTTGGATGCATATTCGAAAACATGCCAGCCTATTCCGTGCGCATGATGACTAAGACTCGCAGCACCACAGGCATCAAGAAGGGAATTAATGTGATCTTAATCTCTGACTTTATCTACCAACCAGAGGCTTCACTCGGGTCATTGTCTCAAATTAAGTTCAATTGACCGAAACATTTAAAAAGATTAAGTCAAGTCATGCTGCCAATTTTGTCATTTCATTTCCACATTGCTTTCAGTCATATCAGCTCCTGGTGTTTGGCTTGTTCCCATCCACTCAGTGACCACCTCACTCTCAGCATTTAGAAAACATGATTCATTTCCTTGGTTGGTGTTGTGCATCCTGAGGCCCTATGAATATGATGCAGTTTGTCTCTGCCAGCGCCTTTCTCTCTTATTGTACGCTCCTTCTCATTACCATTCACAGCAATCTCTCTTCCCGCAAGGTCAGCCCAGTGCATGTGGTGTCCAGCTACAGTTCACCATTCCCACTATGGAGAGATAATAAAGTCAACTGTTTGTTAAAAGCAGAGCCATCCTTCTTGGTTCATTCTAATTATCCAGTCTGTCTTCCTATAAATACACCCTGGATCAGTCATCGCTGGGAGAGTTGAAAGGGGAAAGGGAGAGAAATCAAGGAACAGGGAGGGAAGTGGAGGGCGGAAGGGGGGGGCTGGGTGTTGGAAAAAAAAGTGACAAAGCAAGCAAAAAAAAGCGTGTGGGAGGGGAGAGATAAGTAGAGGTGTGAAATCTGTAGGAAGACATGGCAAGGGGAGGAGAGCGGCTTGAGAGAAGGGATGAAAGAGGAAGAGAAAAAAAAACACAGAGGACACGTTAAGGATCCAATTTCCCCTAAACTGCATCAGTTCTGCTGAAACAGATAATTCTCTGATCATTCTCTCTCTGGCCACGCAGGAGTTGTGTGACTGCGATTAGCTGCGTTTCTAACCTCCGAGCTTCTTTTCTTTAGCGCTCAAACAAAACTCCACAACTGAAAGAAGCGCTGTGCGAGGGCCAAACGTTGCTTCATGATGACAGGCTCCTCCACTGCAGTGCTCCTTTTATTGGAGCCCTGCTAGCATTGTAGAGATATTTCAATAAATAGCCTTCACGCAAAAGAGCGTCTTTAACTAGACAGAAACAAAACAAGGCTGACAGCGCTGTGTGTGTGTGTGTGTTTTTTTTTTTTTTTCCTTTTGAATTTGGTCATTATTCTGCACGGAGCTGAAAGGAAGCCAAGTGTGGCAGGTGAGAGCATCTCGACTAGACAGCTGTCAAAGCCACTCGGAATGCAGGGGCAGTGCAGGAGAGCAGCATCACCAGCGGAGGCCTCACCACGCTGACTGGTGAGAAGCAGGTACAGTCAGTGTACACCCATAACACACACACACAGCGGAAGAGTCATCCGAACACACACACACCTGCATGGGTGGTTTCATTGCCATGGTAACCAGTGATTGATCCCCTGAGTTATGCAGTGAGAGACAGAATATTAATGACGGAGAAGAAGTGGCGGCGGAGGATGGAAAGTGACGGCATGGTGGGTGAGAAAACAGCTAATACACACACAGAGGCGCACGCTATTATACCGAGAGGAGGATCAAAGAAAACAGCATGTAGAGTGATTTGTGTTTGGCCAAGTCTGTGAGGCGACACTGTCACACTGCAGCCTTTCATGCTCCATTTCAAACTGCTGCTCACTTCTGATTGTGTGCATGGCTGTTTGTACTGTGGGAACTGTTGGTTACAACTCATATAAGCATGTGGTGATTTAAAAAAAATCCACCCTTCCTAAAATTTTACCTATTTCACAAAGCATCTTTTTTTTTTTTTCCTTTTAGGTTTTTTATTAAAGGGGCACTCCAAAGATTTTACAGTAAACCTTGAGATGAATCTACTCAGCCCATGGCAATAGTAGTATGTATAATGTCTCTGCTCTGGAGGATCTTTGTCGAGTCTCCAAAAGTTATTCTAATGATGCTTTCTCTCTGTATGTCTGCTGGAAAGGCAGAGAGTCCAGCAGTGGTTTTATAGTCACTACAAGCATGTTATGGCCTTTTAAGTGAGTTACTTGGCTTTGTATGAGTAGCTTTGCTTGAGACTCCAAGACGAGACGCTCACCTCTGTCTGGGGAAGTGCCATGACATAGTTGTAGCCCTGCTGTTTATCATGGGCAGATTTTAGCCTTCATCAACCCAAGATACAGTGCCTATAAAAAGTATTCCCAAAAAGTATTACCTTTCAACATTGAATCATGGTCAATACACATTCTTTTGACAAGAATTTACTCAGGAAGACTCTTTCATGTCAAAGTGTCACAGAGTCACAACAGAATGTAAATTATTTAAGATATATTTTTTAAATTGTATATATATCCCCCAAATAAGCAGCAATAAGCCATTATTGACTCAACTGCAACCAACAGTCATGTGACAAAGATTCAAGGACTACTGCACCGAATAGGGCAGTGTCTACACAGAGCGGTATGGAAACAAATGCAAGTAGTAAAATATTCATAGTATATAGAGTCTGTTTTTTGTGTTGTGTGTGTTGATTCCAGGTTTTTTTTTGTTTTTTTTGTTTTTTGAAAATCAACATTTGTTTTTGTTTTTCTGATGGCAATTATAACTTTGCTACTGCACAGAAAGTATGTTTTAGTTTGCTCTTCTTCTAGCCATGGTTGTTGTGTTTCCATAGAGGTGCAGGACTTCATATTGCTGTCCACACTGAGGAAAAATGTAACAGCAGCAAAAAACACCCATAAACTGTTTGGGGTTCAGAGGGTTAAATGACAATATAGGTCAATACACATGAACACTTTGAGTCAACAAAGGCAACATAAATAATTGCTGAGAAGCAGTTATCAATATTAATCTAAATAATTCCTTTACAGTACGTAATTATGTCTACAGCATTAGATAAATAATTGAGTTCCTCTTTAAGGTCAGGAGGGTCTACACAGGAGTAGCAGGATCCAACATTTCTGCCACCTGCTCACACTAAAGACTCAGGATCTCTCCTCCACTGCTGCAACAGTTTTGCTGCAATTCTATTTTTAATCAGCGTCTCGCAACTTTATTCAGTTCAGCATAAAACTTGTGGAGTGCTCCTCTGAGCATGCATAAAAATGCAATAGAATAGAAGGATCACAGACTCAAAAGGCACAGAATCAAAGGTGTAGCCCTGCGGCCATAGACAGTCATTACTGTAATGATGGTTATTGCACTAACATGAAGCTGTGGCTGCTTGGATGAACATCATTACTATTTTTCTCACTATTGTATTCAGCTCCTCTATATTTTAATATCGATTATCATGCCTAACCCTATAATTGGATCATGAAGCTACATATACTGTATCCATACTTTACATATCAGAACCATTTTTTTTCTTGAAGAGTGAACCTTTTCCCACTTGTTTCCAGCACAATTTGTCGTTTCAGTTTGTAACAGTAATGAGGTGTCTGCAGCTGACTGTTATTTTTCTCCTATAGTAAATACAGCAGCCATCTACCTTTGTTAACACTAATGAGGACAACATGACTTACTAGGGCTTAAACTGCATTATCAATCTGGCAGGAAGTGTATGTGAAACAGAGAAAAGTAGAACATGGCAGCATATGTTTTCAGCTTCCATCCTTTCATTTACAGTACATCCAGTTGTTTGTCTCTGCGGGGCTGCAGCTCCTCCCACATACTGTATCGACATATAGATGTATAAATACAAGACATTTATGATCACCAATTAACCTTTCTGTTGGAGAAACCGTGAGGAAACCAGAAACCAGAACATGCAAACCTCACACAGAGAGCTACTAAGAATCCCATAAGCAATTACTTAGAACTTAGATTTGATTATTGTTCTGAAAGATGAGCGGTGCTCCTGCTGTCCCCTACACCCACGGGTGCTATCCAGCAAAGGAAATGTTTTCAAAATGGAAATGAAGGCATATTTTTTTCTCTCTATTATCTCTCTTTTGATAGTCTGATCAAACCGTTGACTGACGGAAATATTGTTTCATACAGTCATTTCCTTCAGAATTCATATTTGCATCACAGTTTGTGTCCTCACAGCCCCTGGAGCAGCAGATACTGCATGTACCTCCCTGTGAAGGTGCAGAAGCGGTATACTTTCAGCATGCAGCGTGGACACAGTCGCTGAAATGGTGGGGTAGAACCACAAGAAACACAGGCTGCAGATAAGAGACGTATCAGCCATAAAGAAGAAAGTGATAAGTGGATTGTTTCTCCTCGGGTTGAAGAGGATTGTCTCCATCAGGGAACAGCTTATTGTTAGAGAGGACTTGAAACAAATGCAAAATCTGTCAATCATCAGTCTGTATAGGAACAAACACAGCCTTCAAGTCATTCAGATCAAATGCTTGTAATCCAGATGTAGAAAACCAGCCTGTCTCACCAACACATATAAAAATACCACTGTAGAAACTTGAAAGGATTCATTGTCAATAATAAATTTTCTTCTCAAAAGGAATAAACAATATACATAAATAATCACGACAGAACACTTATTATCCAGTACCTGACTTCTTACACACTTGAATTATTAATGTTTTTTCCACTCTAAGCCATTGTGTGGTGGATAAAACTTCTTCTATACAGAACGTATTTTTCTTTCTTTCAGGACAATAAGTCTCAACATGCTGAAACCTGGCTGTCTTTGACTCGAGGCCAGCAGCGCAGTAACCCCACAGCGCCAACCTGGAGACCCGCTAGCCCGCAACTCGTTTATTTTCTTCTGCTGATGCGCCTTCCCGCGAAGAAGATTATTGTGCTTCTGATAAAGTGTTTAAGTTGCCGCAAGGTCAACGTTATTCCTGCTCCAGATAAAGCAACACACAGAGACCTGGCGCTCTGCTCCGGGGCTCTGAAGCCAGCTGATAAAACTGCACTGGGGGAAGGATTCTTAAAAAAAGATAAGAGCGAAAGAAGAAGAAGAAGAAGAAGAAGAGGAAGAGGAAGGAGGCAGAGTTTGGGGAAGATGGATCGCCAGCTTCCACAGCCAACAGGACGTCATCTGTGATTGCTGCAGGCCACCCACACAGAAACAGCAGCAGCGACAGGCCGTTTACTTATCTACCTTGGCCCACTGAGCCTCAGGGGTCGAGGATTATTAGAGATAAATGCTGCCTTTTCCCTCTGATGTGTGCTACTGTGTTGGTAATTGTCCTGTTTATGCTTTGTATGCACAAGTGTGGGGTAAAATTACAAAGAAATGCACGTTACAGATATTAAATCAAACCAATTTTTTGTTGACTTTAAGTGTGAACGGAGCGACTTTCCACAGTTGCAACAGTGTCAGAGGTGTTAGGTTGTTTCTGCTGCCAGCAAAGTTTTTCACCTGTCAGCTGATTAGATCCTTTGGACAGTTAAATATTCAGTGTGAGGCTTCGGGACTCTTATACATCAAAGCAACTCTGCCCTCCTCAGTACGAAACCAGAATTGCACAAAGCACACGTTGACTCATAGTTGACAGAGCACAGGAAGAAACAATGGTTACACGATGTGAAATTAAAGCCACTTTTCCCCTCATTTTTTAATGTTGAATTAAAATGTATGGGGTATTTAAAAAGAATTAATTAATCTGTCAAACATTCATCCAAACTATTTGCATTTCTATAATACATCCAGACCTTAGTGTGTTCATTATGTTGTTAAAATATCAATCAAGTGTTAAAAAGACAAAAAAAATGTAAAAAATAATATAATCAGTTTTAATGGCTTGACTCACTGTAAAATTATTATGTATCACAGACTTTGAAATAATAACAATGAATATTTCATTTTTGACAACCAGCACTGCCTCTGATTTAAATGTCAATCACATATGAAGGCAACAAAGTGGTAAAAAAAAAAATCACAACGTTTGCAGAACACTGAGCACTTTTTAACATTTAATTAATGTATGCAGGCATTAGCATTTTAATGTGGAGCTTCCATGACTGTCTGATAAATGTATTTAATCAAATTGGACAAAATAACAATGTATAGCGAGGTGCTGTTGACCTTATTTGTAAGGGACAAGAGCAGGCCACATTGTGGAGCGATAAAGATCAGGGGAAGTAGGGTTCAGTAAGTGTTTCAGATTCTTCCAGGGGGCCATTTTATTTGCCATCTTGTATCAAGAGCTCCAGGATTACTGTGCTCAAGGAGCTGTGAAATCTCTTCCGACACCTCGAGCCACTGAAACAACTGGTGTCCGCATCTCTTATCGCGGAAACACACACTGGCTAGCGTCCATCCTGAATAACAAGGAGACAACCCCCCCCACACACACACACACACACATGCAACCCCTCTCACGCACACACACACACTCAGTCAAAAGAATTGGGACCTGTCCTTTGTAGGCTTCTAAACGCTAACCTGACATTCCACCAATCCAATTTGTGTCAACCGCCATCCCTCCACCCATCCCCTTGACAACAACTACAAAAACAGCAATTCGTGTTGACAGCAGTAAGGGGAATACTTACTTGACACATTGTCGTAACCTTCCCTAAAACAAATGTCACCGTCGATAGCACGGCCCATCTCAGCTGACACAAGCCATGTCCAGTCTTTCAACTGAGACATTTAAAAACTAAAGATGACACATGAGCAGGAGAGGAGCACAGAATCCATTTAAAGCCCGCAAATAGAATTGTGGACTGGTGTGTCTGATTTTCCTCTGGGTAATCCTTCATCTAGATGGCAACTTGGTGGATTTAGGTAAAATAAGAAAACTTTTTTTGTGTGCTCTTATAGGAGCAAGTTATTCAAGATAACACTCCAAAAAAAAAAAAGCTTATATTTTTCAGGGTTTAGGCTTCCTGATAATGAATAATTGAAAAATAATAAACATTCTGTGCCAGTCCTGAAAAATGTTTTTCATAAATAAGGAAAAACATTCTGCTGTAAAGCATTGCCTCAAAACTAATGTTTTCATCTCTTATTCAAGCAACATAAAGGTCAGTGAGGGTCGCCGAGAGCCCCAGAAGATACACAGAAACACACACCATCCCAACAACCCATACTATACAAAAAGAGCCACTGGGATGGAATAACTATTTGGACCAAAAACACCTCAAACTGTTATTTATAAGTTATGAGACATCTCTGTTTCAGTGGAGATGTCACAAATTAGACCTTTATTATTCCTGTTAGTTCATGGAGTCACGTCATGTAATTCCCAGCACAGCCAGCTCAACTTCAACCTTAGGAAAGGTCTAATTAGACTGAATGTGGGGCTATACGTGATCCTGATCCCACAACACGTCCCACAGATGATGAAGGGGCTTCTTTAAGAATTCACCAGCACTCTCACAGACATTCTCACACGCAGCCCAGTGCATTCCCACAATTAATCACCGGGTCTTTGAACTGTTAGAAAAAGGTGAAAATGTGCAACACAAAGTCCCAGTGCTGATCATTTATATAGTTAATCTTAAAAAGGTGACTGCCTTGCTAACATTGGTACGAGGCTGTAATGCTGTAATGGTTGTAAAGGAGTCTTCACCAATCGTCGATTTAACTGCTAAATACTCATCTTTGTGTGTCAAAGTTACACATTTAGAAGTTTTATTCCCCATGAAAATAATCCTTTCCAACATTAAAACGTCTCAAATTTAACTTTACACTGTGGTTTTCCCTAGAATGTGCAAATCTACATCCTCGTAGTTTCAATCGTAGCATCTGGACTTGGTTGAGTTAGCTCGAAGACGTTTCACCTCTTATCCAAGAGGCTTCATCAGTTCTAAACTGACTGGTTGGGAGTTCCAGATTTTATACTCTTCAGGAGCCATTAACACTATTGAAGCTTTTGTCTGCTGGGTGAGTGTCCCTGCACGGGGTTCATTAGGGTCCTTTGTGGCCAGGTTTGAAACACAAAGGACCCTAACGAACCCCATTGTGCAAGGGAACGACCTAACAACCCTCATTGGCACCGTTCTCACCTGGCCACAAGGGTCCCTAACGAAACTCATTGTGATTGGGAATGACCTAACGACTTGCATAATGAGGGACACTCACCAAGCAGACAAAAGCTTCAGTAGTGTTAATGGCTCCTGAAGAGTATAAAATCTGGAATTCCCAACCAGTCAGTTTAGAACTGATAAAGCCTCTTGGATGAGAGGTGAAACGTCTCCAAGCTAACTCAACCAAGTCCAGATGCTATGATTGAAACTGCGAGGATAACCATGACCTGGATGACTGAGAATCTTCACAGACATGTTGCCACACAAATCTACATAGTCCCTGCTTCTCCGCCACCAACCCTTCCCCATTCAAGGCAATTCATGCTCACTAGCTAACCTAAAACTTTGTCCAAACAGTGTGAAACTACTCTACACTTCAGAATGACAAGAGTAATTTAGCCATACATGTTGAAACCAAAAAACAATTCTAAAAACTAATAATGATTCAGAGAGCCCTAAGCAGACAGGATTGGCTCCATAGGTTTGTCACATTACGTAGACCAATCAGCCACAACATTTTGACCACTGACAGGTGAAGTCAATAACATTGATCATATTGGTTCATGTGGTGTTCTGCTGGGAAACCTTGGATTTTGGCATCCATGTTGATGAGACTTAGACACCCAAATAAACATAGTCCCAGAACAAGCACACTCCCTCATGCAAATGGAAATCCCAAATGTCACTGGCCTATCCCCGCAGGAAAATGCACCATCCAGAGTACCAAAAGGATCCACTGCCAACGTCCTGGTGCCAGACCCCATAGGACACCCTGAGAGGTCCTCTTGTCCATGTCCAATGGTTCAGAATATTTTTGACCACATAAGGGGGACCAACACAATATTAGGCAGGTGGTCATAATGTTATGCCTGATCGGTGTACGTCTGTGTAGATTCTCAGTCATCCAGGTCTGTCTGCCTCTGATAATCAACCACACACAGCGCTGTGGAGATAGATCATGTGAGACTACAAACTAGTGAATATATGCACCAACCAGCACAGTAATCCATGTAACAGTGGCCAAGACATTTCACTCTGAATCACAGTTGTCACCAGGTTGGTGGCACCAGAGGAAAGGTTTGGAAGTCACTTAAGCCTTTACAATTCATCACTTGGAAAACATGAAAAATGTTGGGCCATCCATTAAGGAGACCTATCAGTGGATGTAACTGAAGGATACAGCAACAAAGGTTACAGGTTGTGACACTTCTGGCTAAAGTTTGACAGCCACAATATTTAGGGAATGATCTTGACAATGAAAAATGTTATCATCAAGTATTATGGCCTGTCTGCTGGCACGAGTCCTGCCTGTCAAAATTTAAGAGTGCCAATAAAAACTTTCATTATTTCAGTGTCAAACTTCTGCCTGTCTTCCTTCCTCTTAATAATGTTCTTATTGTGTGTTAATTTGCATTTCAAAGAATCATGCTCAGTCTTTTTTTGTTAAATTTCCAGAGACAGTGCAGCTCCAGAGAAAACCATAAAAACCAAAGAAAGGAAAACAAACTGTATGCATGATTGCACCCTGACAGCCAATCGGCAGCCTGAGTCATGAGTGTAATCAGGAATGGCTGCTGGACCTGCCATGTCCTGCTGGCGAGCCGCTGATTGTCCACTGGAGGAGGTGGGTTTGGGAGGAGGGGGGGACAGTTCAGCCAGCGAGATTCATGACAGCTTCTTGTTAGAACTTTGTTGGACTGATTACATGTCCAAGAAAATGCGTATATTAAATCAGCACGGCTTATTGCCATGCCAGTGTAGGGCCCAGCCTGAGTGTGGGCAAAATGCATCTGCAGCTAACCCCTGTAAACACTTCAGGCAGTGGGAGAATTACATTTCTATGAGGGCTCTGGATGGGTTAGGCAATCTTCCTTTCCATGGCGATGATTAATAGTGATGGTACCATAAATTGCCCCGTCTGAGAATCTGTTGTTTTACACTGGGAGGCCACTCTGCTTTGTGGGGCAGTGGTTGGGTAAACAGTCAACGACGGAGTACAGATCCCAAAAAATGCACTCACCCTACAGGAGAGCCAGGGCCGATCCATCAGAACTGATTGCCACTTCCCATGCACAGATTTTTTAAGCCATTTGAAGTAAAATTTAGCTCCCTGAGACCAAATGTTACAGAGAGAAACGTGGCAGCATTATTTCAGGCTATCTCCAACCCTGTATGCTCTCACAGTGTGTTTGCTGTCGTCTGTACAAAGGAGTCTCTATTTTTAGCTGACTGCAGGGCTATCATTGTACTTGAGTCTGGTCCCCAGACCATTTTATGACCTCCTTCACTTTTCACAATATTCTGTTTATTTTAGCATTGCATGTCGCAGTCTGAATCACTGTTTAAAGTTGACGCAAATATATGTATTCCTTGGCCTTAAGGTCTTTGCTTGTCCCAGCAGCTCTACAGTACATGAGTAAATGTACGTTATTACTCTCCATCACACATTTGCAATGGAATGTATGAATTAAAGGCAAAGTCATTCACTGCAAAATTTACAAAAAAATACCAATTAAGTGTTGTTCTAATTTTTAAGTGTTTTTAAATTTTGGGTCTTAAGAGGTTTAGTTTTTGCCTTTTAGGAACCCCTTGTTGATCTTAATTTCATAATTAGGGTGTTTCACACTCTTTTGTAAACAGGCCTGAAGTTATGTACCCCTTTAAGTGTACTTGTTCTTTAATTTTCCTAAGGGATTCTTATGAAGGAACATCTAAACCTTTTCAAAGCTGTATAAATCAATCTTTGGGCAGTAGTGGGCAGAAGAACATAAAGCTGGTAAGCACACAGCCATCACATCTAATGTTTTTTTATTTTTTATTTTTATTTTTTATAGCAAACGTTTTAGCAAACAGTTACCTACTTCCATATCCAGCAGTTAGAATTAGATTTTTTTGGGGCACTCTGAGAAAATGTCAGTCCAATATGTATTTACCAGCATTTTAGTCTCCATTTACTTCTGATTTCTGAGATCACATTTGGCTTTTAAGCTGTTAAGTTCTTGTCAGACATGAAGCACTTTAACATCACTGCTTCATCAATCTGTTAGTGGCATTCTGTTATTCAGACATAGTAGGTCACTTTTATATTCATGTTCTTCATTCAGACATACCTGCAACTGTAACACAGAGACATGATATTTCTCATACTTGCAAAATTAGCCTGTACATCATATTATGTATAATACATTATAATGTGCTACTACTGTGACGGCCACAGCTTTGCTAATTTCCCACTTGATGGTCGGGCTGTGGGTGTGGTTAATTTAGGAGAATGCCTTGCACCTGTGTTGGATGCTCACCTATATATTGGTGCCAGACTCCTCACACTTTGGTTTGGGTTTGATTTGGTTTTGGTTGCTTGCTATTTGTCCTGGCAGCATGGTTATAACCTTTAATAAATTTATGTTTGATTGGCAAAAGCTATGTGTATGCGTAACTTTTTTGTCCCTCCTGTGAGCCAGGTCGTGACACTACACAAAAGACAATCTGGTCAAACTGTCCAAATAATTAACAGGCTTATTTATTTAG
>OMNN01102553.1:0-13388 GCA_900302755.1 Chromis chromis
CTGCTGACACACTTGAACCACATGAGGCCTAGCATTGTCATGCATCAGAAGGAACCCAGGGCCCACTGCACCAGCATATGGTCTCACAATGGGTCTGAGGATCTCATCCCGGTACCTAATGGCAGTCAGGGTACCTCTGGCCCACTTGTGGACGTCGGGCCCTCATACCACCTTCATGGAGTCTGTTTCTGACAGTTTGAGCAGAAACATGCGTATTAGTGGCCTGCTGGAGGTCATTTTGCAGGGCTCTGGCAGTGCTCCTCCTGTTCCTCCTTGCACAAAGGAGGAGGTAGCGGTCCTGCTGCTGGGTTGTTGCCCTCCTACAGCCCCCTCCATGTCTCCTGGTGTACTGGCCTGTCTCCTGGTATCTCCTCCATGCTCTGGACACTGTGCTGACAGACACAGCAAACCTTCTTGCCACAGCTCGCATTGATGTGCCATCCTGGATGAGCTGCACTACCTGAGCAACTTCTGTGGGTTGTAGACACCGCATCATGCTACCTCTGGGGGGAGAGCACTGACAAAATGCAAAAGTGACCAAAACATCAGCCAGAAAGGACGAGAACAGAGAAATGGTCTGTGGTCACCACCTGCAGAACCACTTCTTTATAGGGGTTGTCTTGCTAATTGCTTCTCATTTCCACCTGTTGTCTGTTCCATTTGCACAACAGCAGGTGAAACTGATTCACAATCAGTGTTGCTTCCTAACTGGACAGGTTGATTTAAGAGAAGTGTGATTGACTTGGAGTTATTGTGTTGTTTAAGTGTTCCCTTTATTTTTATTTTTAGCAGTGTAGTTTTACAGTATTATAAATGACACTAGTAAAGTGACATTAATTCAACTCAAGTAAACATTAAGTACACAAGTCAAGTAGACATTTAATAACATGGAAGTATTTTCATTCAAACAAGACAAAAATGAAAGATACTTCCTCTGTCACATTTTTAAAAATGAGTTCATATAATACAGCACACTACTTTCTGTATTTTTTTTTTATAGTGCATGGATACTGCATTGGAACTTAGTATTTATTTAGGTAAGAAAAAGATAAGAGACATTAAAAGTTTTATACCGTTAGACCTCCAGGTCCAGAGGATAATATTAAAGTCATGAAGAACTCCGACGCCTTTCACCAGCGTTCTCTGATGCAGTGAGACAGCAGAGGTGCTTTCAGTGCAGTCGGACAGGACACACTTGTGGTCACCATCACAAACTGCTGTGATAAGTTGAGAGAGAGATCAATAAGTTAATGCTCACAAGGTTAAGTTCTAAAGCATTCTGACAGACCTGCAAATTTTCAGAAACAAAAAGGCTACCAGATAGGATACTAAAACCCGGTAAGGCAGTGTAACTGTGTAGCCACGTATTAATGGCAATATTATAACATCAGTCAGAAAAAATCCAGATGACTTGAGCATCATTGTCACATTTAGTGTCTCTGTATTATGAGTTGGGTTGCATTTTTGCACAAATTAAATAGTACAGCAGTCAATGTGGCACACAGTGAGGTGTCCTGCATATCTCAAACTCAGTTTTTAGTTTGAAGACAACTAATTAACATCTCATCACAGCCAAATACCTGTATTGTAGCACACTACAATAAACAGCTCCTCCATCAAAAAGATCTCATTATTGCTTAATGATCCAAGCTGAGCTGCCTCAAGGTTGAAATGTGGGGGCATTTTGCTGCTATGATTTTACTCCACCCTGTGATGGCAGGGGTCCTAGCCAGTTAACACAATGTTGTTGTTTTGTTCATCTTTATTGAATGATGAAACATTTCTGTCCTGGTGGGAGTGGTCTCTTCCAGGATGATAATGCTCCCATCCATAGGGCAACAGAATGGTTTGATGAGGATGGAAATGATGTGAATCACATGCTATGGCCGGTCACTAGATTTCAAACCAATTGAACATGTTAGACAGCACTCACCATCACCATCACCATCATCAAGTCACCAAATGAGTAAATATCTTTTGGAAGAATGCTGTTTCATTCCTCCAGTAGAGTTCAGAGACTTAGAGAATCAATATCAAGGTGTAATGAAGCTGTTCTGATGGCACATGGTGGCCCAACAACTTTCTAAGACACTTCATATTGATTATTCTTTTAATTTGTCACACATCTGTATCTTCATTTCACTTTGTTATATCATTATAATTGCAGAGGAAAAAACAAGCATTTTGCTCAGTAAGCAGAGGCAGACTTTCTGTTATGTATTGGAATGTGATGTTTTGAGTATAACCATAGCCAGATGTGTAATATGTTTCCACACTGGGCAGATCCGGCTATATCCTGCAGGGCCCACATATATTTCACATTAGATTCATTCCCAGGGAAAATCATTCTCATTTTGAAGCAGGAAATGGAGGACTATGTGAGGATGTAGTGGAGGCTGAAGCCACATGAACACAGTTGATCCTGTTTTTTATTTACATAGTGCTTTGAGACTGCTGATATTTTGTAGTAGTGGTGAAGACTCAAAAATTGGAGATAATATTCAGTCTTGACTTTTTGTTTAGCCGTCTAACACTGTGTCTGTCCACATATCAAATATATGTATCGAAGTATTTTCCTTTTATATTTCTATTTTACCGCATTGTACAGTTTAAGCAATAGAGACTAGCGATTCAAATACTAAAAGGTTCGCCAAAACGTTCTGAAGTCAGAGTCTGCTCAATTTCCAAGGAGTTATCATGGCATTATGATTGTTACTTTGATCATGAGATAACAATTAGTTAGGGTTTTTGCTCAGAGATTGTCCTCCTTGATCTTTCTCCTGCACTCAACTATCGACTGAAAAACATTTAAGCAAACAGAAACAGTTTCTCCTTTACATTGTTTGTCCACCAGAGGACACTGTCAAGTTCTCTTTACACTGTAAAATGTCCCTCTCAGCACAGATCCTGGGCATAAATCTGTACTAGCTAAATTCATAAACATCTTCTATAATCATTATCATATATAAACACTACAGGCACAATTATCAGGCACATTTGACATGTTTTATTGTTATGGGCAGAACTTTGTGCCACCAGAATGATTTGTATTTGCATTATTTGTATTTGAATATGTATTGCTCAACTTGAACAATTTGTATTTAATAAATTAATACTGTATTCCAATAAACTTGAAACCGAATGTTATAATTTGAAATTGAATTCTGTTGCTCTGAAGTTGTATTTGATCCTCACTGAAAAGTCAACTGTACATCAGTTTTCACACAGATTTTGTTCTTAAAATTCAGATTTGAATTCTGTCACACTGTTCCACACATCCTGGTCACCGAGGGAGAGTAATCAATCACAGATCCACAGAACTCGATCAGTTGATCAGCACCTGCAGTTTATAAACAAAGAGGACGTCTCCTCCTCCTCCTCCTGCTGCACAAGGTGAAGATAAAAGCTCCAGAAAGCAGTCGCTGATGGTGGAGTCATGGTAAGAAGGTCTGAAGGTCTGAAGGTCTGAAGGTCTGAACCTGGGACTGAGGAACCATGACAGTTTCTTTGGTAAGTTAAGTTTATGTTGGCTAATGAGAACAATCATGAGATGAAAAAATGATTCTGCTGTGCTTAGACTGGAAGTCAGTTTTAATGTTACTGTAATCTGGTCACTGGGCATTAAACTATAAGAGCAAAAGGCTTGACCTTTAGCTCCCTGCATTTTAATTTCAGCAGCGAGTTGTTTTATAAATTCCACTTTGGTATCGTTTTTTTTTAAATTTCAAAGTTACAAGGCAGCCTAAAGTACTGTCGACCCATTTCTCCTTCAAGGAAAATGATAGGGGACATAAAGCAGACTAAATTGATCACATAGAACACATTTCTGATATTTCTTTCAAAATACCACCCCCTAGTGTCATATATGTCACACTGGGTGTTAATGGTACATTTATTACTTATGTGAAAATAAATCAGCTTGACAGTCTTGTAGCGGACCAAGGTGCAGAACATTCCAAGTCACACACAGATAATCCAGATTTACAGCTTTGTTCCTCAGAGCTGTAAATCTGGTAAGAGACCATTTCAGAAGACAGCTAACCCAAAATTCCTACCTAAATGGAACATCTGCATATTGGATGTTTACACCAGAAGTACCACTCACGGGTCCTATTGGAGACAACGGGATGTCTCCCTACCACACCAGGATCTGATAAGGTCATAAAAGTATCAAGTTTGAGGATAACCACACCTCGGGAGAAGAGGACATGGCATTCTACACAATGACCTCCTGACCTTTCTCTCCTGCTAAAACACAGAACTCTTTCCACAGGACTGAATTAAACATATCTAAATCCCAACATTAAGGAAATCCAATGTCACTGGAGTGATAATCCCAAAATCTGGACTCAATCTGTGATACCAGGTTGATCAAGACCAGCATGGAAGGAGAAGCACACATGAGACACCAACACCCCCTCCTCTCTCTGTCACAGACCACAGCAATAAAAGACACAGAGAGACTTTTTATCCTCAGCATATATATACTTCTAAGTCTTATTTCCTTATAATTGAATGTATATGCTTGTATTTTTAGGTATATCATAAGTTTACTTTCATGTAGCATAAAAGTCTACAATTTACAAGTTTATTCTTATGTTTATACATTTTATTATTATCTCAGGAACTGTATGAGATAAACATATTATGTTTGATATCATTTTAATCATATGTTTAGTAGGATTTCAGATCTGTGATCATCATAGACATTTAATAATTGAATCTGCATATTTAAGAAATTCTCTTAAGAGTAAGTCCTAAAGGTATTTGGCCTCTGACCTCTCCTGGACATTGTAACTCAAGACCACCTCTTGGGATGGACACAGCCACGATTGGTTAGATGCTGATTTGAATTTGGCTCCAAAGCTTTCTATAAAAGAAAGTCACTTGAATGCAACTTGGGCTTTTACTTTTTTATCCAAATCGGGCTTTTTACTCTACAAGGGCTTCTTTTCATTTTATTTGGGCTTTTCCTTTTTACGTCACAAGGGCGTTTTCTTAAACTCTTTACAGATTATTTTTTGTTACATAATGGCTTAATTTTAAACATGGGTTCTAAATATTTACATGAGCTTTGTTTTTATGATTAACTTAAAGTTGAACTTCTTAAGTTAACTTTGTTACTACAACAGCACGGACATTTTCTTTTTACTATGAGCTTTGACTCGTAGTATTTTTACTTTGACACATTTTTACAACACAACTATTCCAAAGTGTCCATTCTGATCAAGCATCCACAGGATGCAGTGGAACAAGTTGGATTGACAGAGGCTCCACTGCACAAGCCAGAGTACCCAAAGGATCTACTGCCAACGTCCTGGTGCCAGACCCCATAGGACACCCTGAGAGGTCCTTTTATCCATTCCCAGTGGTTCAGAGCATTTCTGACGACATAAGGGGGACCAACACAATATTAGGCCGGTGGTCATCATGTTATACCTGATCAGTATACAGTAATCTCTCGCCATATCGCGGTTCACTTTTCGCGGTCTCACTGTATCGCAGATCGCAAGAGAGAGAGTACATAACCGCTACACCCACCCAATGCCACAATCACAATGACTCACCAAGATTGAATAATTAATAGCTCAGGGAAAGAGGTATCCCACAATTGCATTACGCCCCTTTTGATGTAAACACAAGTCAATCAAAGAATGTGCAGAAGAACAATTTTAATTACTGTTAACTCAAAGTTTAACTCAAATGTGCAGTAATACAAAAGGTTTACAAAATGTGGAGGAGGAAGGAGCAAGGTGGTAGTGCCAAATTAATAAAAAAGAAGGTAACACCACAAAGCTACAAACAGAGGAAACAACTACACTAGTGCAAAATTTAAAGAGTACCCCAAACTTACCTAAGTCTACAAACCTCCCATGACATACCTTTTCAAAATTTTAAAGATTCAATATGAATCAGCACAGCTCAGGCAGGCAGTCCACCTGAGACAGAGACTGACGAGAAGAGAATGAGCTTTATCACTGCGTTACTCCTTTGTTTGGAGATGACTGTCCAAAAATAAGTATGTTGCTGTTCTCAAAAGATTGTTCCTTATCCTTCAGATGCAATTGGACTGCTGAGGCTTGTTCTGACATATCAGTGCACTTCAGACCCAGTAACACTCTGAGACAAACACTGGTTACCTCCAGGGATGAGACACCAACACACAAGTAGACCAACTTTGTATATGCAGTCCAATGCAACGAGGAGTGCACAGACTTGTACATAGGAGAGATTAAACAACAGCTTCACAAGCTCATGGTTCAACACAGGAGAGCAGCTCATCTTGTCTTCTATTTTAGAGCATATTTCTCACACAGAAATAGGTCATCAAACTAATATTTATATTTCTTGAATATTAGACAGAGATAACCCACAAAACACAAAATGCCGTTTGTAATTGGTCCTGTGGAAGCAAAGCAGCCCCAAACCATCACACTACCACCACCATGTTTCACTGTTGGTATGATGTTCTTGTGGAATGAAGTATTAGCTTTACACCAGATGTAACAGGACCCATGTCTTCCAGAAAGTTCCATCTTTGACTCTTCAGTCCACAGGATGTTATTCCAGAAGTCTTGGGGCTCATCCAGATATGTTTTTGCAAATGCCAGACGAGGCTTTGGTCAGTAGTGGTTTGATCCTTCAACTCTCCCATGGATCCATTTTCCCCCAGTGTCTTCCTTATTGTGGAATCATGTTCACTGACCTTAACTGAGGCCAGTGAGGTCTGCAGATCTTTTGATGTTCATCTGGGTTCTTTTGTGGCCTCCTGGATTAGATGTTGAGGTGCTCTTGGAGAAATGTTGGTAGGCTGTCCACTCCTGGGAAGGTTCACCACTGTTCTATGTTTCTCCATTTGTGGATAATGTCTCTCACTGTGGTTCTCTGGAGTCCCAGAGCCTCAACAATGGCTTTGGAACCCTCCAGACTGATGAATGTCAATGACTGATCTGTTCTTGAATCTCTTTAGAATCATGTGCTGCTTTATGAGACCCTTTAGCTACTTCACAATACCAGACAGGTTCTATTTAGTGATGTTTAGATTTTTTTTTTAAATCATCAACTGCATTTAGAGTTTTCTTGGGTTATTGTTACATTAAAATTTGTTTGATGATCAGAAACATTTACATGTGACAAACATGCAAAAATAGAAGAATAGAATAGATTTCTGTAGCCTATAGAAACTGTATAGTTATATTGCTGACCTTTATGTATTGTAAGCACCAGTATGCACTTTGAGATCCTTGGGCAGAGGCCCTCTATCTGTCTCAGGGCCTGACTGAAAACTAAAGGGGGCAGAGTGAGAGCCCAGAGCTCTGGAACAACCTGCTGAGGAAATCAGGTCCACTGAGTCTCTGCTTAAAACTATTGGAGAGACTATCCTGATTTTATCCGAGTGCTGCTTGCTGTGTTTTTATAACCGCTAATATTATAACCACTTTTCATTAATAGGTTAAATAAAATGCAATATCTTTTTTAATAATAACAGTTAAAAATCAACAGAATCATCGATGGACACGGAATGTACCCCAATCTGTAGAATGATCACCTAGCTGTATGTCTTAGAATGCAGTCCACCTGCAACATGGAACTGTGCCATATAAACTAACTTCCTGTGTTGTGTGTCAGTGGAGGGGGTTGAGGAGGACCAACGGCCCTGCTCTGTCTGGATGCGGCCCTGGATCTATGACCGAGCCGAGCAGCAGAGGGAGGCGGAGAGGCGCTGGCAGGGTCCCCCTCTTCCCTCCTGCCTCCGGTACATCCATTCATCTACCCGGAGAGCTAAACATTCCATCTCTCCTGCTGACAGTGTTAGGAAATGTGAAAGACAACAAGGCCGTCGACGAGCTGCTGTAGTTCTGCGGGGAAACTTAACGAGAGACCATCAGTAACTTTCCAAAGTCCCTGCGGATGTCCACGATGAGCAGACTGAGCCTCCCTCTCCGCGGTAAATAGTATTCAAGTTTCACCAGAATTCTTCTTGTGCCTGAAACGAGCTCTTCTACCGGTCTCTTAGTGTGTTTAGTTGAACAAGCCGCTATGAAGCAGAGAGAACCTGACCGTGTGTTTTCTTGTTGCAGTCCTGTTCCTGTGTGGACTAGTCCGGCCTGAGCAGCTCCTGCTGCCCGGATCCTGCAGCTTTGAGCTGGGCACCTGTGGTTACACATCAGACGCAAACTATGGCACATGGAGCATGAATGAAGAAGGTACAGTGTAACATCTCTCCGTTGAAATATACCATGGAGGGCTACTTTATTTAATGGTCTGTCTGTGATCTGGTGTAGAGAGAGGCTACAGGAGATTCAGTGACTGGCCTCAGATGGCCTAAGTTGGAGTAAAATGCTTCCTTTTAACTGGAAGAAAACTCAGACAGAACCAGGCTCCGGGATGGCGGCCATCTGCCTCAACCAGTTGGGTAAGGGTTAAGCAAAGCTAGAATGGGATAGCAGAGAGAAACAGAACAATAAACACGGTTAGGTTGATGGGGCCATGAACTGCAGAAATAGACCGTCGTGAGACAGGCTAGTTTTACCCTACTGATGATGTGTTGTTGCAATAGTAACAAAACAGAATCCTATATGTCGTGGGTGCAGACCTATTAAATAGATAACACAGCACAAATGTCCTTAACAATTCTATTTGGTTCCAGTTTTTATTCAAGAATCATTATTTGATTCATTGGGTTTGACTTGACTTGACTTTATTAATTCATGCTTACAGTGGAGCCAAGGCCCACTGAAAAAACAGCTGAACTTTACATCAAACATCAGCAACAAATAAAGAATAAAAAGAGCAGACATTATTTCAAAGTATATAAAAACATTTTCAGGGCAGCATGGAAACTGTATCAGTTCTGGTTCATACTGTAACTGGGTTCAGTTATTTTGTTGCATATAGAGGGGCAACCAAAATTGTTTAAGTAAAGCCGCTTTCAGGAGTCTAAACACTGGTGGCATAGCACTTTTAACTACTTAGCAAATAATATTTGACATCTCACATTCTGGTAGTCGTTTCTAGCTTCAACCCAACTGAATGGGTGGTCATGAAATGACATTTGTCTCAAAATCTGTCTCTCTGCACATCTGGGACCAGCGCTCTTGTATCCTTCAGTAGATCATAAACTCACACTTTGTGTCTCAGAATGTGGGTTCAGTACAGGGAACATTTGGGATTCCAACTTTTATCTCTTACAAGCTCCATCACCTCAGACCACCTTTTATTCCCTTTTTTGCAAGGTGTAACACCAGAATTGGCACAGACAAGGCTTAAAATGCTTCAAAGACCTGATCATAGAAGACTGCCTTGCTTCGTTCAGTTAGCTCTCTCAGAAGGTAAACCTGGGGGCCTAAGGGCCTACTTTTAGGCGCTGGTGCACTGTTCTTTGCTTCTTTTGTTTGTTTATTATCAGGCCTAAAATATTCCCCTTTAACCAAAATGTAAGCAGTGTGGGATCAGGACAGAGGCCCCTGTGTTTCTGATCATATTTGAAATGGCATAATGGATGGCACAATACCAGATATTGGGTAGTTGATACTGTGGCATGCACAATGTACACATGTGTAAGCATAATAGTGTGTCACAAGTCAGCCCAAATGATGTCTTTGGATTGCAATTTGCTAATTCGGTACATCCTCCATGTTTACTTGTTGTCTTGATACATTCAATTTAATAGTACAACAACACAGTAATTACATATTCACCATTCTGCTGCTCTCACTGTCCAAGACAAATACCTCTTCATTCAACTGTCATGTTTGAATGTTGGTTTTATTGCTGTTTCAGTGTGATTATGAATAGCAATCATATTTGAATGCTACTCTTGAAGATAGAAACACTGTTAGAAAGCTAAAAAGTCAAACCTGCTTAAAAAAATGATGCTGTCATTTTCTGGGCCTTTTCATTAATTTGTTTAGAATGGTGCCCTGATGGAATTTAGGACACATGATGATGAATGACGAATATATGAATGAAGTGATGAATATTTCAACAACTATAAAGGCAACTAGACTGAAACTTGGTGGAAAGTTTTCCCATTCTTCAGTGCTTCACATAATCAAAGGGGCTATCAATAGCATCCCCGTGTGGTGAGACATGACTTAATAGTTTTGCAAAATGCTTTGGCTAGTATCTTAGTAACCATGACGGTTAGAAGAAAACTGCTGGTGTCTGGATTCAGTGGGTGATGCTGGAGAGAATGACCTAAGCGCTGGCCATTGCTGTTTTTGCCAGACATGCGACTCCCTATCATACATACTTCATCCAGTCTATCACTAGGGATCACTACTTCCATACGCTAAAGGTAACAAACATGGTTCCACTTGAAAAATGTCAAGCAAGTCTTTCCATTTCAGATTGTACAAGGTTGGTAATATCTCTTAAAGTTTTGACGTCATTAAAAGCGTATTAGGAGATGCTGCTGTCTGCATGAATATTTCAGATTACCTATATTTTTAAGTAATTTTCAACACGGGGTCACACCATGGACTGTATACAAAAGATGGATGTAATCTCTGAAGACTGAAGCTGGCACAGAAGTGCATGGCTCAACTCTCCTGCATTCATTCTAATAGTCATCAGGAGGTGACTCCTCTGGTTGCAAAAAAGTCTTTCAGAAAATGACTCCACTTCTCACTTGATCTGTTGCTTCAGTCTCAGTTTCTAGTGTCATGTCTCTTTCAATCCAGCATGTAAGCAGTAAATGATAGTTCTTTGTAGAGTAATGTACATGATAAAGTTGGGTATGTTTAGGGTGGGGCTACTTTGTGATTGAAAGAATCATATTATCATGCATCTTGAGTTCTCAGTCAGATCCACCACTTACTTGTCACGACCTTTCAAAAGACCAAGATTGCAATGTTCAAATTCCAAACTCAATAGGTGACATCACGGTCGCTAAGTCCATCTTTAAAATGTAGTCTCTGGTTGTGGTGTACAGTTTGAGCTTTCAGAATGGGAGTGTGTCACCCTTTCTGACTGTGTTAGCTGTTCAGGGCTTCACCTCTGTTAGTGTCCAGCTCTCGGATGCTGAAGCTTCACAATACTTTACTTTGGGTGCAGCAACACGATGCGGTAATGGATGGAATAACTATTGAAAATGTTATTATACAAACTTTGTGTGCAGATTGTGTTTCAGTGAGATGAACACTGCTGCCATGTGGTAATTGATGGAATTACGAGTAAAGCGTTATTTTTTTTGTTTTTTTTCCTTTTTAAGAAGAAAAAGCTTTCAAATGTTCAATATTTTTTAATCTTCTGCTTAAGCAATGGCAGACAGCTCAATTCAATTAGCATCTTCAGCTTCATTTAAAGATGTTTCATCAGCTGTCACCAGTCACAGGCCTTTTCTTTACAAAATGCAGTCTTCAGTTGTTAGTTACTGAATAACACACACACATACACAAACACACACATATATATATGTATACACACAACTGTCCAGCAATTCCAATCGACTAGCTCTGTTTCCTCCTTTGTCTTGTTTTCCACTGGCTGCTCTGCTGTGTGCTTCAAGCCAAAGAGCATCCCAAAGCAGCTCCCTCTGTTTATGATAATCTGTCAGCACAGTTTATGTTCCTGCTGTTAAGATAAGTAGCAGTATAGTAAATTGTGTGAATTGTGTGTGCCATCTCTCTCTAGCCAAGACTTAAGCTCTCAGTACTCACTGCAGCTAGTACACTGCATATTCTCTCTGAGATTGAACACTGAGCTCTGCCCCAAACAGAAGTTTTGGCAGAGACCCAGTGTTGTGTTCACTAAACCACTAACCAAACTGAGATGGAATGGCCTAAAAACTCTGCCTCTGAGACAGCGATAGACTACACCCACTGTGGCAATAAATAGGCTCATAAAAAAGAAGACGGGACCACGGTAGTGTTTTCTGTTTGGTTGCTATGGCAATGTGGGCTTGAGCTGAGAAGACTACACCAAAAAAAGAATGCACAGAAGACTGTGGTTAAAACCAGGATGGATGTCCTAGGTGATTATATTCACTAAAAAGAGACGTCAGAGACCGACAGGCTGTGCTGAAACAGGATAAACAGAAGGGATGGAGTGAAGTAGAGAGCCATCAGGGCGTCACTGCTGTAACACAGACCACCATGATGAATACTCCATATCTGTCTCTCTGGACTGTATAAAGCAGGGGTGTCAAATCCTGGTCCTTGAGGGCCCCTATCCTGCATGTTTTAGATGTTTCCCTCTTCCAACACCTGATTCAAATAATCAGGATCATTATCAGGCTTTTGCAGAGCTTGATAATTCAATTGACCATGGTGCTAGGCATAAACATAGCAGAACTAATGTGTTTTAAAATGAAAATGTATTTGGTTAATAAAGCCAAAGCTGCTAACAGTTGTTGCCCAAAATAATACAGACTAATTGTTAATTTCTGCAGCTAAACTGAGTGAGTAAGTGAAACAGTTTATTGCAGCTGCATGGTTTTCAGAGAGGTTATCTGTGATATAAAGTATATAGAATTTGCAGTAAACTGATTTTAAAATGAAAGAACAGTGGTTTGTTCCTTTTGGATGCTTCAGTAATATTTTTCAGGTTTAGCTCTGTGACAGTTGGTTCCATTCTTTCAGTGGTTAAAATAGCTAATTATCAGCAAGGTGTGAAAGGGAGATCCAGTCACATCAATCTGCTGATCAGTATATGCCGTATTGGATTATCTACTCTGCATAAATTTATACATGTTGCCTGTCTGCCCTGTCGTCACCGCTCCTCTCTATCTTACTGTTTTTTCAAAACACTGACTGCTCAAACAGTTCCTGCTACTGTGATTCTTGAATAACTTCATTTGACCAAATAAGGGATGACAGATAAATCCCCCCACCTCCCCTCCCCAACCTGACTTAGAACTGAGGGCACTTAAACCAGCTCTCCATAAATAGTTTATATGCACTAATTGCCTCTGTTTTTTCAGACCTGGGTACATTGGTGAAATCATTCTTAGCTGTGTTGGAAAGTTAAGATGGAAACTATGTCAAGGTTTTTGCTTCATGGCATGGTTTAGGAAAAACCTTATGCTCTTGAATGTGGTTAAGACTAACAAGATGGTTGTGGACTTCAGAAAGACCAGGACCAAGTTAAGCGCCATCTTCATTCTTTGAGGGGAGGTGGAGTTAATGAAGAGAAACAAAGACTTTGGAGTTTACCTTGACAACACACTGGACTGGAAATGTAACAAGGAGGCTGTCTTCGGGCAGGAACGGAGTAGACTCTACCTCTGGAGGAAGCTTTAGTATAAAGCTAAGAATACCACTGTCTCTGGTGACTTACACTAATGTGGCAATGCCAGTCAATCAATCAATCAATCAATCAACTTTAATTTGTAAAGCGCTTAATCACATCTACAGACATTTCGAAGCGCTTTCACAAGACAGGCC
>OMNN01102556.1:0-23878 GCA_900302755.1 Chromis chromis
CAAACTTGTTCCACTGCATCCTGTTGATGCTTGATCAGAATGGGGTCTAGGAAGTTTGGAGGTCAAATCAACATCTTGGGCCATTGTCATGTTCCTCAAGATGTTCCTGATTGTTTGATGTTTTTGCCATGTGGTGGGGTGCATTTTCCTGCGGGGGTAGGCCAGTGACATTTGGGATTTCCATTTTCATGAGGGAGTGTGCTTGTTCTGGGACAATGTTTATTTGGGTGTCTAAGTCTCATCAACACGGATGTCAAAATCCAAAGTTGTCCAGCAGAACACCACATAGTACCAATATGATCAATGTTATTCACTTCACCTGTCAGTGGTCATAATGTTGTTGGTGATTGGTGTATAAGGAATTAGTGCTTATTTAATTAATTTAGGAAGTCTGATTCTCCAGGATGTGAAGAGTTAAAATCCACTTTTCTTTAAATATGTCACCCAGGAATTCAGCACATAAACAACCGTGTCTCCTCGTAAAACCTGTCTTCACCTTCCTCCCCATCCCCCTGGAAATGAGCGTTTACAGGTTGTTTTTAACCTGCCGTCAGGCACTGATGCACATCTTGGTCTCCTTCAGTTCAACAGGATCCTTAGAAAGTGAAAAAAGTACATTATTAATTATCATAGTCTCAGTCATTACTCATGTTGATCTTCACAGCTGCACAGCAATGATCTGTGGCTGGTTTGATAAATAAGACTCACAGGACTAAATACTCAGACTAAGCCACCAAGAAAGAGGTGCACCTGAAAATAATTTATCAAAGCCTGGTGTCTGGTTTGCACCGTTTGCACTTAAAAATACATCCCGTAGTGTGGTGGACTTTATGAAGAAGGTTTTACTGCTTTACTTTTTATTGATTTCATTTAAGCTGATCAAAAAATAGAACTAAACAAATGAGATTGGAACCATTATGACTCTTGCCATATACTCTGGCAAAACATGACACAGGCCTGCAGCGACATTTGCCATTTATCCCCTACTGCGATTAATGACTTCACTTGCGCTGCTTTTCTGATATGAATTCCAGTCCACCCCATGCTGACATTTAGAAGCCAACAGGAAGGCTAAGCTCTGCTGCCTTTTTCACGTTGTTCTGCTGGAAATGCTCTTAGCTCTTCTCTTTGCTTCTTTTTTCTTGTTGTTTTAACAGGCTTCTGGGCAGGTTTCATGATAAAACATCTGCATATGTTGTGTAGGTCACTAACACCTCAGATTATGTACTTCAAGTGCACAAAACTATGGAGATGCATCGATTTAGAACAAGTATGAAGCCCTTTCAGCGTATCATCTCTCTAACATGACTTTGCATCTGCAGCCACTTACACGAGTATTATCCTCTCTGCAGCGTATGACCTTACTGTGTTTCTCTTTTGAACAGATCCGATGTATTTTCCAGACATGTTTTAGGGTGTTTTGCTCACAGCAGTTTTCGATTAGTGGGCTCCTGGCCTTGATTGCTCTCGTTCATAAATCAGGATTCATAATTAGAGCTCTCAACTGCTCATTTCAAGATTAGAGAGTTTAAGGTTTGGGCAACTAACATTTATAATGCCACGTTGTCTGTTTTTACAATGTAGTCTAAGTTTTAATTTGAACAGAGGTCCAGTAGAATAAAATGGCCTTACTCCTGTTAAATACTCCGTTTTATAGGTTTATAGCATCACCATATGACTTCATCCTCTTGCTTCTCCCTTCAGGAGGCTCAACCAATGAGAGGTGGACTCTGTCTTTCAGGACTGGCAGGGCCCGACTGATGTGGCCCAAATCCAAACACATACTAACCACAGGCAGCAGGACTTTAATTCTCTTCTGAGCCAAGGTTAAAGGCATAACTTGATGTTTTGAAATTCAGCAGATTATTTGTCTCGGCCAGAAACTTGTCACATTATAGGAAAAACTTGCCATTTAGTTTCCCTAAAAAATGGTTTGCTAGCATAATTAGCATTCCCTGTTGAAACCAGAAGGCACAGCAGGCCAGAAACAGTGTTGCAGAAGAAAAGGACAGTTTGCTTCACACTGCTACAAAATAAAACCTTCATTTGATATGCATATGCAGTATTTCCCCCCTTTTTCAACTCAGATGGAATACAGATTGCATTTATTTGCAAAAAGGTAAGTGTTTGTCATTTTCTGGACGGCTACCACTGGGCTATTCCTGGCCACATTACAGGCAAGTCAAACTTGCTTTGATTCTGTATTAAACAAAAGAACCAAAGACCACCCAAAACATTCATGAGTAAGACAACGAGTGACCAACCAGGCAGTATTTGTCCTGTTCCTTCGGTGTTGTGTATAGTCTCCTGATTGATGCCATATTTTTCATTTTCCAGGGTTTGCCTTTGTGATCCAAATTATAGTGTGAAGAATAAATGTCAGAACTCTAAAACAAGCCTCCCACTTTTGGGTACTTACCATATCCCCCTCTCATAAAGACACACATGGTTCTACTTAATCTCTCTCTTCATTCTGGGACCTTAAAAACCTCTTGATTGGAGCAAATGGAATTTGAAACCCCAGATTTAGGGGCTGATGCCGTGCCTTTTGATGAGCAACTTGAACGAAACATTAAATTATTTCTCATAGAGCCGAAGCAGTTCAGCCGGCTCCAAAACATGAGTTTTTGTGCTGTACTTGAACATCAACATATGGACTGTTGCACGCTGATTACAGTTGTTCTCAAGTTTTTGTTAATTTCCATTTAAACTACTTTATACTCACAGAAAATTGTATTACATGCATTGCTACAACAAATAAAAGTAAACTGAACACATGTACCAGCTCCGAATGCAGCAAAAATACAAAATAATAGAAAGGATACTTAAAGTACCATAAGCCACCGAATGCATGGTCCAAAATGTTCCCTCTGATTTACAGGAATTGCTTTAATTGTGAAATAGATTTAGGGAGTTCAGAGTTTGCAAATAGCAGATCAAATATGACAAATCATAAAAATGAAGGACTTTCCCCTCAGATACAAAACAATTACCAAAATTTGAAGTTCTCAAACTCATCTTTGTGTATCAAAATTGCACATTTAGAAGTTTTTATCCATGAAAATAACCCCTTCCGGCCTTAAAATGGCTCAGAGGTTATCTCTCTCCACTTACCCTTCTTCACTCCCTGCAGCTCAGCACACCAGCTCACCTACAACTCTGCTCAAACTCTCTAAAACTACTTTACGCTACACAATGGCAAGTTGTAATATTTCAGTAGATTAACCATCTACACCCATCAGGCATAACATTAAGATCACCTGCCTAATATTGTGTTGGTCCCCCTTATGTGGTCAACAATGCTGTGAACCATTGGGCATGGACCAGAGGACCTCTCAGGGTGTCATATGGGGTCTGGCACCAGGACGTTGGCACTGGATCCTTTGGGTACTCTGGCTTGTGCAGTGGGGCCTCTGTCAATCAAACTTGTTCCACTGCATCCTGTTGATGCTTGATCAGAATGGGGTCTAGGAAGTTTGGAGGTCAAATCAACATCTTGGGCCATTGTCATGTTCCTCAAGATGTTCCTGATTGATGTTTTTGCCATGTGGTGGGGTGCATTTTCCTGCGGGGGTAGGCCAGTGACATTTGGGATTTCCATTTGCATGAGGGAGTGTGCTTGTTCTGGGACAATGTTTATTTGGGTGTCTAAGTCTCATCAACATGGATGGCAAAATCCAAGGTTTTCCAGCAGAACACCACATAGTACCAATATGATCAATGTTATTCACTTCACCTGTCAGTGGTCATAATGTTGTAGCTGATCGGTGTATATATATGTAAAATAGGTTTGCAAATATGAGGAAGACATCTCAGTATAATTCAATACATTGATTGTATTATGTTTATATAAAATTAAGCTCATATACAGCTCACATGTAGCTCAATTAAGAAAAAATGGAGCCATTAGTCAAAGTTGGGGATTATCTCCTTTAAATCTCAAGTATGACTCCTGTAGCTAATTGTTCTCTTCCTTTCTCACCTTCATCTCCTTGTGAGTTTTAGGAGAAAAATATAAGAAACATATCAGACAAAATCCAAACTAAAACTAGGCTGAAATGAGAATCACAATTTCATCTCCCAAGCTATAGAGGAGCAAACCTTGAGCAGTAAGATTTTCCTCTGGGTAGTTGAACACTAGTTTCAAAAGTCAGCTCTTTATCAACCACTACATTTCGACTATTACATGTTCCCTTCTCAGCGCTGAAAATGCTCCCACCAAAGTAGCCTAACGTTGTGTTTGCTGCTAAATCAAGTCATTGTCACAATTTAATTCTCAAAGATAGATCTCAATCATTTGAGATCTATCTTTGCTACTGCAGACTGCTGTGTTTTACTTGCAAAAATAAGTTTAGGATTCGGCTCTTGTAACTTTTTTCCATTTTGACATTATGGGAAGAAGTTTCTTTGCTGGTCATTGTTCTCCCACACATGACCTTCTTATATGGAGAAGATGCTTTATAGAGAAACAAGGACATATGTTTGTATTCAGGTGACAAAGCCCTCTGGTTGTTTTCTGGGAGTCACAAGAATCACAAAAGTCTGCAGATGGTGGAGGTCAGTGTTGATCGACGGGTCAACAAAACATCTGTCTGTCAGCTTTTTTTTTTTTTTGTACTCTGTGATATTTCTTCATGCTTGTATTATTTTATTTTAACCATTGCAACAAATGCCCCCTTAAACATTATTTAAACTGGCAGTCTCTTTTTTAGCAGACATTCAAATTAAGCTAACCAAGTACAACCAAAATCAAATCATAACTTTACTCTCATTTTGTGCCAAACATGAACCTAACCACTGCCATGTTAGACCAGAATATGCTTTCATTTTTAAAACATTACTAATGATTTTGACAAACAACATATTCTGTGGTTTAATTTGAGGAAGTTGTTGTCCCAGCATTGTCCTACAGGGCGCAGTTTTCTATATATTAGTCTTTCATATGTCGCCACTTGCTTGCATATTTCATAAACACCACAATAACTCATTTCCACTTCTATGCTGATGACATTTTACCTGGTTTTCTTAGCTGGCAGGATCTGAATGTTTGCATCCCTAACCTGATTTTCATTAATGAGGCTTGCTTTTTCCTAGCATTCTTCCACAAGGGGAGAATTTGACCTTTAAAGTCATGGTTCACTCTACTGACCGGCACCCTTACGATCAATCGCTGCAGGTCTTTCTGAGGTGATCTAGTGCATGCTTTACCCCTTCAGTCATTCGCTAATAACTCTGCTGTTTCTGCTCCTGCTGGTTTCCAACAAATTCCAGGTGAAGAACATACATTACTCCCGTCTCCCTGTGATTTACTATTGATTTAGCTGATGGGGTTTAAAAGCACTCCCCTTCTGTCTTCCGTTAGTCTCTGCAAAGCCTCCTGCTGCTGAAGCTTCTCACCTGAGCATCGGTGTGGAAAAATACGTAAATAAAGTCCTAGGATTTATTTATGTGGGCCCCTCAGAATTTTTCATTTCAATTCCCTGTTTTACCTCTACTATTTTTTTTGTCATATGTTTTAACTTTTTATTCAGTGTTATTGTATAACTTTCAAAGCAGTATAAAGGACAACGCTTTTTTGAACCGCTTTATACTTTTGGGAGATGGCCTTTAAAGGGAGTTTTTTTTATCATAACAAAATCCAAGCAACAAACATGGCATATTTGTATGCATTGCACAGGCTTGGCTCTGTGACTCCCCCTTCAGTATAAAGTATTTTTCTGTATAAACTGTCTCTTTATGTTAAATTAATGCATTTAGCTCATATTATCTGTTCCACCTGTAGCTTGGTTTGACCCCAAACATAAACAGTTTATTGGCATTTAATGAATATCCGACCCCTTACATCCGGCTAAAGAGGGAAGTTCTTCTCTCAGTGAATTAGGATTTATTATGTCTGCTGTGCTCGATGCCACATAAAGGTGCTGCCATCTTGCTTTCTTTGTGTTCAGAAAAGGTGAACTGTTGTCACGGCTGATCTGGAAACGTAGAAGCAGACATGAATCGCGGGCAGAAAAACAGGTGGAAAAGGATTTAACAATGCAGAAAAATCTAAAATACAAGAAGGGAGGATAAGCACAAATTCTTTGGACTGGCTGGAGGTAGATAACCAACTACAAGTGGTGGGATAGTAGGCCGAAGCCTAACTATGAGTGCTTGCTAAGCCAACTAGCCCAGAGCCATTGAATTATTAAAAAGGTGAGCAGAAAAAACACACAAACTGAAAGCTAACCAGACCTTAAGATGGGGACAGACTGAACGTAACACAAAAAATTAACAAAAACAAGGACTGACCTAGAATAACATAAATGTTAGCATGCTATGCTAATGTAGCAAGCTACAGGACTGATTCAGGACTAGTGTTTACATCGTACCAACACCTGGGACTGCTTTCACACTTTGCTGACTGGTTTTATGGAGAGTGATCTGAACAATCTGATCCCTCATCTCATTTTCCAGTTTGTACGTCAAGGCAACAGGCATTTAATTTAAATGAGACATCTTTGCCCTGGAGCTGTTTTAATGTGACATCAGTTAAAAATGACGGGTGGCACTGCTGCATCATCTGTCCATTGTTTTGATGTAATGTACCACTGCATTTTATGATCTCAACAGTGTTCATGATAATTTACAATACATAATTACTTATAATTGATTTCACAATGTGGCAACATGTGACGAGTATGTACAGATGTCTTTTTTTTTTTTAGATTTAGCACACAAATGTGAAGTATAAAGAAGCGTGACACGCAAAACAGTACTATAAATAAAGAAAGACATAACGATAAGATGAGGCTAGAGCTGTAAATTAGACAGAAGTAGTGGGAATGACAACTGTTTTTTCATTCAATTAAGTGTTGGGTTGAATATAAAGAGACTGCTGTATATGCGGGTTTTGTTCTGCTTATTAAAGTTGATCTTGGCCCAACTCACAAACATTTCTCAGGCTTTTCTGCCTCCACTTTTATAGCATCGCTATAGCACTGTTTTTGTTTTTGTTGTTTTTGTTTCTTTTAGCATTGTTTTACTTTCCGATTCCATTTGAATATAATAACAACAGTACCATCTTGGGATTTGTACTAAACTTTGCTGATGGTCAGTCTGTAGTCTTGGTTTTTTAGCCATGCAGACAATATGATTCTATGGATTACAGTGTTTTTCTTTCAGTCACTTCATTTTGGTCCTCTCTGAAATACTATTGGATAAATTGTCATGAAATTTTGTAAAAGATTACTCCAAATAACTATAGGTGATTCTTTGACTTATTCTCTTGCACCCACAGTAGTTTGGAAAATTGGCTTCTGAGTGAAATCTAATAAACTTGGAAATCTTAGATTCCATGTAGTTCCATTATCAAAGCAAAATGTGAATTTCTCAAATACTTATATGTTGCTTGACAACTTTGTGTGTTTTCACAAAACATACCAAATTATGAGTATTGTGTAGGCTATCATAAGAGGACAAAAGTATTTAAATCTCAATATAAACTTGCACTGTGTTGAACCATTAAAAACAAAAGTAGGAAAGATATGATCATTCATTTCTAGCCCACACTAATAATTGTTGGAAATGTCCGGGTAAAAACAAGTCTGTGTCAGAAAGCTAACAAATTTAGTTGAACTGCACCAATTCTGTCAAGAGGGGTAGTCAAGGACGCATCCAGAAACTTGTCGATGGCTACCAAAAGCGTCTAGTTGAGGTGAAAATGGCCAGGGGACGTTTAAACAAATATTAGCATTGCTGTGTGTATATTTTTTGAAGCAGTGGATGTTGTCATATTTCCAAACCACCTGTCATACATCTATGAAAAAAACAAAATGCATCATTATTTTCTGTGACAAAGACGCATTGTGTTTTAATGATTCCATCACAGTAAATTCATAGTTACAGGAGTCATTGAAAACTCAACACTGCCATGATATACGTGGTCTTCACAAGTATATGGAAACTTTTGTTCACAACTGTGGTTTAAATTTATTATGCAATGCAATGCATAGCCCTAAGAGCTATGAGTGTTGCTGAAGTAGAACTGCTATCTGTCCTGCACATATACAACGAGATCTAATGAAGAGTGTCTACAGGTGGGCAGACGACTTCCTCCAAAGATAAGCAGAGGCGTGAAAACTCAGCAATGTTGGCCGGTGGGGTGGTGATTAATGGCAGCGCTGAAGTTACCAGGGTGGCCATCATGCAGATGAAGTAGATAAAAGAAGCGGAGGATGGAGCTGCTGTTCGCACAGCTTGGTGTGCAGCCAGAGTGGCTTCAGAGGTAGCATGAATATTTTTGTGGAACCCACAAAGAGGTGGAAAAATCTTCTTTAACTTTGATATAAAATGTCTGACTAACATTCAGAAGTGCGCTTCTACATCCATTTATTGCAGTCACTCAAGAGTTTGTGTTTTCCTTCCACTCTGTAAGAATGACTGGGTTGAGCCAGACAACAGTCCTTGAAGGAACACATTGATAACAAAAGCAATAAATTATATTTAAATAGAATTGCAGATCGAATTACCTGCTTAGTCTGCTGGCACCAGTTAAATGGAAGAAAATGAATGGATGGATGAATGCGTCAGTGTTGAAGAATGGTCTGTGTGTACCTGTTGTCATTCTGGTTTCTTTGTATGTCTTTACCCTAGTGAGTCAAAATCATCTTTGGCATGCAGCAATGTTGTTTCTGCAAAATCACAACTGGGGGAACTTGTTTTGGTGAAACATTTGCACACAGGGAGGCGAGTGCTGTAGAAAGAACTAAGGTGTTACTGCTCTATTCCATGATAAATAATTTCATCACAACCTGCCATTTTCAGCATGGAGACTGTTTTTTTGTGCTTGATTGTGCTTTTTCTCATAGTAAATGGGAAAACAGGAACACTTTAATAGCAAAATGGGAGAATAATGTGACATGAGATGTTTCTGGAAATGTCAGGCTTACACCTGCATCTGGACATTTGGTGAGTCAGACTGAAAATGGGTTAAGATTATGTCTTGTTCAGGATTCATTTTTTAAAGGCTTTTTTCCCATTTAAGTGAAAAACAAGAGATAAAACACAAAGGCCCTTTCATTCTTGAGGTGTACTTATAAAACGCCTGCAATGTTACGTGACTGATACCAACATTATTTAACTGAAAGTCTTGGAGATAACAAAAAGCCGCATCTACTCAGTGTAGACTTTCTGTCTTCACATTAGTTCATATCAAGGTTAAGCTGTTGCCATGCTACATAGACCGATATTGAAAGGAAATTAACTATATAAAAATATGTTACATATCCAGTAGAAGGAGTAAATCAAGTGCTCAAATGAGTTCTATGATGGTGGAAATTAGCTGTAACCAAGAAGACATAACAATTTCTTCTGGCACTTCGACAACCTTCAAATACAATTTGAAAAAGGGTGAGAAATGAAAATATATATTGTTTAGTCTAGACCATCATTTGTACCAAGACGGGAAAAATAAACACTGATAAAATTGTAGTCTGGGTATAATATACCACTCGTTTAAATGCCACTGACTGGATTTTTAACTGGCATGCTGATAAATATTTCAACGGTGAAAATGCACCCTTTTGGAGGATGTTGCACAAGGTGTTTTGTCATTGCAACCACATCCTGGTTTTGCTGAAATACAGTCTGAATTTCCTCTGGGTATGTGGCATGTATAAGAAGAAATCAAAAATCTCACCTGCAGTAGGCACCCTTGGTATTTGCAGTGATACATCCAGAGAACAATTCTTCATGCTGTACCACAGTCCCTTTAGTTCGGCTTATTTTTTTGCACTTTAAAAAAAGACCAATTCGGTCTGTCACTTTACTTGCTGGCATGTGGAAAGCTGTGAACAGGAGTGTGCTGTGTCTTTGACGGACAATGTCACCAGCCATTTCCATTCACCACTAATGAACTTCATCTGGACAAAACAACCCTATCAGCAGCAATTTGATATTAATTGATATTAGAACATTTAGCAAAATATTAGAACATTTAGCAAAACCTCATGTTAAGCTTTTGTCATATTTGTCCAGGAGCCATGTCGCCTGAACATCAGTTGTCCAGTGCTTTTATCCAGACTGAAATATCTCAACCTTGTGGCGTGTAGCACACAATTAACCTGACTATTAATACAACTAACCGCCTGCAGTGTAGTTACAGTTAACCTGACTATAACTACAACCAACAATCTGTAGTGTAGCCGCAGTTAACCTGACAATTACTGCAACTAACCATCTGCAGTGTACAGTTAAACTGACTGTTACTAAAACTATTTGTAGTGTAGCTGCAGTTAACCTGACTATAACTACAACTAATAACCTGCAGTGCAGCTGCAGTTAACCTGATTATAACTAAAACGAACAGTCTGTAGTGTAGCTGCAGTTCACCTGACTAGAACCACAATTAACCATGTATATTATAGCTGCGCTTAATTTGACTATTATTACAAATAACCATTTATTGTGTTGCACAACTGTGAGACAGATTACATTCGTAGTTCCCAGATGATTAATCCTAATGGATTTGACGGTCCATAATAAAGCTCACATTTGCGTTTTTGAGAGAAACGTCTTGAAACTATTGAATGGATTGCCCTTAACTTCTCATCTATGTCAAAATTTTAATTTGTCCAATAATAATCGTTTATGAGATAATAATACCCACAAAACCCACAAAAAAGTTATTAGAAATATTGTTTAAGATCAGACAACTGGAACTCTCAGATCATGTTTACAGATGGGTTATGTTGGTATGTTAACTCCAGTTTTTCAAATAGTTTGATATCCTATAAGTCCATCCATCACTCTAGCTTCTGCTCGGGCTTCATGCGGCAAGGTTTAACACAATTCCCTTTTAATTTGTAAGTGTACCTGCTTACCATGATCCCTCAGTGGCTTCCCACCAGCAAACACTGCTGTGTTTGAAGACATACTGCTTCCTGGAAACCCCAGTGGTGATTTCTTATTTCACAGTGGATTTTGCAATTAAAAGAATTTTGGATTTTTTCTAATTATGTTTGATGAATCCCAGACTTCTGCAGAAAATGAACACTTGCACTGCCACAAAAAAATCTTTTAGTCTGTAAAGTTTGAGGTCAGTTATGTACCACTTTGCAGAAAAGTTAAGGACACATTTCAGTTAGAAAATTCTTAGTTGTTAAAGGTAATTTAAGGGGCCGAACAAAAACACATCAAGGAGAGAACATTGCGCGCGGGTAAAAAGATGACTCATCTACCTGTTATGACCATGTGACCAAAGCACTGTACTGATATGACCCACTTTCTTGTGTGCACGCTTTCTTTTAGCTCCCACAGCAAATGGTCTGCAAAAACAGAATAATAAATGGTATAGTCTAAATCTCATAGTGTGTTTTGAGTGATTCAGTGTCCTGGGAAACCCTCAGCATACATACATACATACATACATATTTTATTGGGATTCAGGCTATATTGTCTAAAGCTGACAATCAGTTAAATATCTGTGTTTTCTTGATCCATGAATGGAAATGTTTTCATCTTGCTTTTCTGTAGAGTGCTTTTAAAATGCATATTTCTCTCATATCTCGCATTTTGTCTGCTAATTTTTGATGGGTTTCTTTTTGGACTTACTTATTGGCTTGTCGCACTACTTTGGCCTTCCCTAACAAACTGATTTCTCTGACCATGACCACTACTTTAATTGTAGCTTCTTTGCTTCAATTAGTATTGAGTTGTTCCAACACACAGCATCTCTTCAACAGAATCGACGCCATGAAACAGCCAAGAAATGACAATGGGCAGATTGAGAGTTGGGCTATAGGCCAGAAATCACAAGTCGTTGTGTCCACCATTTGCACTGTGTTGTGCCACACATCTGTGACGCATGGAGTTATAATGTTGTCGATGCTGGCTCATGAAATGTTGTCTCACTCTTCCTGAAGGGCTCGGCGAAGTTGGCAGACATTTTTAAGGAACTGGATTATGTGGTCTGACATGTCCATTAAAAGCTGTCTGAAACGATTTCTAAGATGGTGGAGATGCAGGTATTCAATTGACTCATCATGCCCTAGGGGCAGTGGTGGGGCAACGGTTAAGTCCCTAGGCTATGGATCGGAAGGTCAGAGGATCGAACCCCCACTGCAGCGGCCACTGTTGGGCCAAGGCTTGAGCAAGGCCCTTTACCCTTCCAGGGGCACTGTACCATGGCTGAACCTGCGCTCTGACCCTAACTGGGATATGCGAAAATTTCTGGGGGCAAATAAAGTTTCAAAAAAATAAATAAATAAATAACTCACATGGCATCCAGCTTCTAACAGCCTGTTCTCGTCTTTCTCTCGTCATCTGTTGCACTGGGTCATTTAAATGAAGCTGCATTGTAAGGTGGCCTTGTCACTGGTTGAAGGAGTGTCTGTGTACAGGTCACGTCCTTTAAAGCTGCACCTGACTAGGGTGTGGATTTACTCAGTGGTCAAGAATTTTTGCACAGAGCTGGAGAGAGAGATAACCATGCACGCTCACACTCACACCTCAATTAGGAAACCAGCTGACCTGCCCTGCATGTCTTTAAACTGTTAGAGGAAGCTGGAAAAAACAAACCCAGGAGCAGTTAGAATATACAAACTCCACACAGCATGGCTCCAGCTAATCAACAGGCTTCAACTATTAAATAGAATCCAACTGGACAGCCAACAGTTTGATCACTGAATGACTCTTGAATTATGCAAAACACTGTATACAAGTGCAGCAGTTCTCCCTAACTATGGTGGTGTTGGGCTGCCATCATGACAAAAAAGCATTTTTTCCTCAATTATAAGGAGAACAATTTCTCATTTCATTGAGTTTAATTTAATTTGTGGCGGATACACTGTGAAATTAATCAAGTATTGTCTGCAATGGTATTGTTTCAAGTCAGCATACACTCAACAAAACAAAACATGATCTCCCATCTAGTTCCTGGCAGAAGCCGAACAGAGGATTTGGAGAGCTGCTAGAAGTTGCGCACATTTGGAAGCATAATTCCTGAGCTGGAGTGATGCACAAATGAGGAGCTGTTTAATCTCTGGTTCCAGCAATCACAACCAGCTCATTGAAATGTGGCGGGCCTTTTTGAGATCACATTCTGCACAGTTTTGAATTATCATCCTCAGAAATGAAAACTACAGCAACTGCCTCACTGGCAACTTTTACGACAAGCGGTTTGTTTTCTTTACTTGTCTTGATATTACTGAGGCAGCCATGTGTGTGTACATTTACAAATTGTTATGAAACATAAAGATTCATAGATGTAGAGACACAAGATTACCTTAGTGATGTGAATCTAATCTGTGATATAAATGTCTGTATATCTATAAACCTTTATAAATCTCCCTCTTTTTGTTTGTGTCTCTCCTATACTTATCTATGTATCTCTAGAGATTCTATTTCTGATTTTGAACTCAAAAACCCCAAAACTTCTCCAACAGTTAACTTTTTTTCCACGGCATGGAAACTTTTATCAGCAGCTGAAATGCAGTAGCTCTGAGTGCATGTCTACTTCTTGTGTAAGGGACAGTTGTAACATTTTGTCCTAACAAAACAAAAGTCATTTCCACTGGAACAGCAAATTTGATAAATTATCTACTATCTGGGGAGTGCCTGACTCACTTGCCACAATAATACCCATAATTGTGCTTCATTTTAGGCTTGAATTTCAAGTCAAACAAGTAAGTTATATAAGAATTCTTACTTGCACAGTTATCATGGATGGGGAAGCTAGATATAGAGACCAAAATCGGTCTTTGTGTCAGGCTGTATACAGTCAGTCTATGGGGACTGACTCAGTTTTGGAGACAGCCTCAAGTGGCCATTCGAGGAACTGCAGAATTTCTCTTAATGTACCAGCGCATTCTTCATGTATGTAAGATCATTTTATTCAGGAGGCTGACACTATTTTTCCTGTAATGCATGCAGCCTCATAGGAAATTATGTTTGCTTCATCACCTGTGAATGAATGCTGCACTTGTTTGGAAAGGAATATTGTGATGTGATGATCAGCTGATCCTCTTCTAACTGCATAGTGTCATCGATCGGTGTATATGTCTGCAGTTGACAGCAGTGTTTACAGAAGAAGAAAAAATGTTGTAACTTTCAGGTGAGTAAAGTTACTGTTAATGTTGATTATAGGAGCAACATGATATAAATATAGTAGAGTATTGAAGTTACAGTATTAAACCATACATTTCACACTCTACTACAGAGTACTGCAATCAGTTATACAGTGCAGTAACTGTTAGTTTACTGTTAGTAAATTATAATAGTAACACTGTAAAAATACAGAAAAATACTGCCGGCCACAGATTTCACAGGAAAATTTGTTACAGTGTGTGTTGTTGTTTTTGTTTTTTTAACATACATCTCTGCAGAGTCTTCAACAGGATTTCTCCCACACGATTTAAATAGTTGTTTGTGATGTTCATGATGAAGCGTTGCCGTAGATTCAACCTCATTAGACTGATTCCAGCCGATGGTGACGTCCTCTTGACGCACAGCTTTCATCTTAATAGACAGAAATGTAATAACCGAATGTCTCAAACCTGCAAAATTGTATTTTTTCCATTTCCATTTCCATTTCCATGTCATTATCCATGACCATTATTTCAGTGATAGTCATGACAATCTGGGGTGAGAAAAAAGGATATTAGCATTTCATGAGCATACCTGCAACCCCTCCTACACAGACTGACTCACACCTGGTTTTGTTTGCAAAAACTTAAGAAAGCAAAGCAACAACTTATTGAATGTTAACTAGTGCAGATGCTTTTGGCAGACAAAGCTCCTGAAGTGACGTAAATACTGGCTCATCCTCATACAAGGTGAAATGTACATTATGTATGTTGACTAGTTATTCAGAGCTGCTCCTCATCATTACAAGTGTGTTGTCTACCAACAGCATCCATCTGAGTATTCAAACCCGGTCTCTCTCCAACGTGGAAGGATGAATTCAACTATATTGTGATTTCATAAAAATCTCTAGTATGACAGAAAAGAAATATTGGACCCATTTTCAGCTGTGGCTTTTTTTATTTATTTTTTTATTACAGTGGCACATGAAACTTTCATAATGTTACAAGAAATCTCTTTATTCTCTTCTTTATTTATAACTCAGAATTTCATTTTGTGTAATAATAAGGAGAAATATTGTTGTAAAAGTGATGTGAACTTGGCATAATAAAGAAGATTGTGCAAAAACAATAAAAGTTACTTCTCATAACAATAAATTAAGGGTTTTTTCTTAGCATGGTGGCACTTTATAAGATCAGAGGAGCTCCCCTTTAACATACAGACACAAAAACTGTATTGATCCTCTCACCTAACTTAGCAGATAAGTGAATTCATATATTTCCCAAAACCCTTTCACAATAAACTATCCCTTTAAAATCCACATGGTACACATACATGAGTAGGTTATCAGTTTTTTTTCCACTATAGTGTTCTTCTTTCCAAAAAGCAGCTCAGCACAGCAGTTAATCTCAATCTAAAAAGCACTAATACAAAAACAACTCCGCTGTAATGTTAGTTTTACACATTGAATAATAACCTAATACAAACATTTTTTTACAAGAAGCGCACTTCTTTGTTGCATGGATTGTAATGTCACAACAGCATGTCACAGAAATAAGTCAGACATACTGCATTATTCTTCTGTTTTAGAAAAGAATAGAATAAACACAAAATGTAACTGAGGCAATTCCAGTAATGCAATACTGCAATAAAAATCAGAGTACAATGGAAAGAGAAGTGACCCCACAATAGGATGGGCTTTTTCTTTTCTTTCTTTCTTCATTCATTTACCAAAGAGTAAAAAAAATGCAGTAAATTTTGCTGTAATTTTGTGTTTGTTTGTTGTTTGTGCTGGAGCCTATCCTAGCTGACTTAGGACGAAGGCAGGGGACACCCTGGACAGGTCGCCAGTCCATTGCAGGGCAAAGACAAAAACAAATATTGAAAAAAAAACCCACTTCATACTACGGTATGTTGTCAAAAATGTCACAGACCCAGCATCGGCCTAGTGGCCTACATGATAAGGCCTCAACCTCCGGAGATGTTGATTGCAGGTTCAAATCCCATCTAGGTTGCATAGTACTATGTCTCATAACAGTTTATACTCCAGCTGCATTTAAGAACACATTATGTTGTAAAAAAAATTACATTTGGTGCTTAATTGACTTTGGCACCCGTTGGCAGGCACGTGGTTGTCTGAACAGGATTTACTAGCAAAGCTTTTCATTTCAAGTGATAAACACACTTGACAAAAGGCCACACATGGGGGTCATTTTGGCCCACTCACACTTGAAAATAAAAGCAGAGAACATGTGACCACCCTGTCCCCTGCCTTGTTGCTGAGGTTGACCCTGAGACCAGAAACAGAAGAGCCCAGAGAAATAATCTTTTTTTACTGCAGTGAAATAATGTCTCATGGAGCAGGACAGGGATTATAAAGGTGCTGTGTGTCTTCTTAAAGATCTTGTAACCTCGATAAATCAACCCTTGAATGCTCACTGCTCATTATGTGCGCTCAATGAAGCTGATCAAGATAAAGTTTACTCTTACTGATGGAGATATTGATGTTGTTTTATCTTGTTTCCTCTGTTGGTTATTGAAAAGTGGAGCCGCATAATGACTGCTTTCCTGATGGATCATTCCCAGTTGCCAGACTACAAAGAGACAAAGTTGATAAGCTTCTCACTTCATTTTGACAAATACTGGTCACTCGAAGCAATGAGGTCAAGTAGGAGCAGCAAATGGAGCTTTATTTTTGCTCTGAGGTTTGTCTCTCAGGTTGCATACGGACTAACCTACTTCCTTAAGGTAAAGTAGGTTAGTATGGTGAAGGGAAATTTAACACATTCATGCTCTCAACAGACTGCTTCAACCTGTGATTATATTGCTGATTACACATGTCTGGACACACTTAAGCAGAAACATATAAAGCGGCTGGAATATAGTTTTTTTTGGCCAATAATTACAACTGTGCTGATGTCCTCATCCAGATGTTGGTCCTGATTGAGGCAACAGACTTACATGATCAAGAAATTAACAGGAACACTGGGTAATACAACTGTTACATAGAAGAAATCATTATGTGGTTTGTAGTGTTGAACAATAGGCTCGTTAAAAGTAGTGGTGTTACTAGTCATATGGTCATAAAGGGCAGGTGATGACTTGGACTGATCCATTGGCCTCATTGACTGTTGGACTCTTTATTAGACCTTACAGCATTTCTTGTTTGTCTTACAACATTTCTTGTTTGTTTATCAATTCAATAAACTCTGTAAAGCACTGTGAGACAACTCTGTTGTGATATTGGGCTATACAAAATAGATTTAATTTAATTTAATTGAACTAGTTTAATTACAATTCTCAGTAATATGATGCAAACAACAGTGTTATCTGAATCAAATTGTTTTTTTGGGGGGGGGTTTAGCAGCAGGACTCTTTTATTGATTAAGTAGTGTGGTAGCATGTATGCAAGCTACATTTTTCCAAACATTTTCTGAAGCAACAAGCACAGCGGCGCTTTCAGTGATGTCAGTGACAAAATAAAACAAAGCATCCCTACATGACGTCACTGTCATATACAGTGTAGTTTGGCTTGCTACATGTCTCTAGGGGTAGCATCAGTGTGGTGAAGTTTCATTTAAAGGTCCCATATTGTGCCTTTTTTTTTTTTTTTTTTTTTAGAAAATATGTCCTCCGATTGTGTCCTTTGAATTTTAGCTAAAAATACTGGAAAGATGGTTAATTTCACCATGTCTGTATAACCCCTGGTTTTAGTCCTGTTCTAAACTGGTTGTTTCAGTGTCTGTAGCTTTAAATGTAGCTGAGTAGCTGCTGTCCACGCCCCCTTCAGGAAGAAGACTCTCTCTGCATCTGTGATTGACAGTGCAGAGCAAAACAGCACAGCATCTGACACCAAAATGAATGTGTGCGAGACTTTGTAATGCTTTTAACTTTCTCGCTGAGCGATCATTTTACATGAAAATATCCCAGAATTCATAGCACAGCCACTGTTTTTGACTCATATGTAACAATGAGTTTGCCAGACAACACTGCGGAAATCAATAGCTTAGTTTATCGGTTCAGAGCAGCAGCAAGGAAGGGACTACTGGTTAACATCTAGTTAATGGGCTGCATTTTAATTGCTTTAATACTAATTACATTGTTTGACAAAAGAACCAATGAGAGCAAATTTATTCGGAATTCGGCTGTATTAAAATGCATATGTACATGAGTACAGAGAGCAGGAGAGAAGTAACCATCTGGAGACAGTTTTCAAGGCTAGAAATGTAAATAGAAACATATTTTTCTCGTGAAACAATATTTTTATCCATAGTTCCTATAAAGCGCTACAGTCAAACTACATTTGTGGGGTAAAGTGTCTCTCTCCGCATTAACTTCATTTTGAGCTATTCATGCAATAAATAATTATAGAATAGTTAAATTGTAGTTGCTTTGCACATCCAGTCTAAACTCCCTGGCTGAGAGTGCCAGTACACAGATGCCGTTGTTAAGTTTAGGTTTCTTAGCAACAAAAGCAACACAGACACTTGAGTACCAAAGGATTTGAGCTGGAGCCTGTTTTCAGGGGTAAGTTGGTTCTTCAGGGTTATTTTCTCAAAACTGATGCATTTCTTTCCGGTAAGACACAAAACATCCATTTATTGGTCTTTTAGTTTAAAGTTAATTAAGTTGGAGTTGTGTGCGCCGGAGTCCTTAATGAGTTTTCAAGTGTTTTGTTTTTAGCCTGTGCAGTCACAACTTTGCAGTCAAAAACTTTTGATGTTTCTGTCTTTTATTTTCTTTTTTTTGTCCTTCAGATTTAAACAAAACTCCCAACCGTCACTCAGGTATGTTGACAGCACCAGACTCCCGGGGAACAACAGGAGAAAGGAGCCGCAGTCAAATGAATCAAGAGCCATTCAGTGCGGAATTTACCAAGGCGCTGACAAAAAGCAGTCCACGCTTCGGGGCCTTGAGTCACCATTCTTTCTTCTCCCGGCACAACCCTCATCCACACAGGGTGAGGCATATTCAAGGTGAGTAGGCAGAAGAAATTTCTTTAAACTGACTGGTTTGGACCAAGTTGATTATAATAAAAGTATGTGTTTTGTTATTCATCTGTGTTGTGCGGACGTGAATAGATGATATTTATGATTTCCTTAAGTATTTAGCTGCAGTATATAGTGAGCACATCCTTTTTTCCACGTTCCTTTCCTTTCCTTTCCTTTCCTTTCCTTTCCTTTCCTTTCCTTTCCTTTCCTTTCCTTTCCTTTCCTTTCCTTTTTCTCTAAATGCATTTAATTAGAGCTGTGTTTAATTGTTAACACTCATTATCATTATTGGACAGAGCAATTAGCAATTATTGATGGCCATAACTGACTCTCTATTTAAAACAAATTAAAAGACATATATTTCTGTCAAGAACTTTCACCTGACTCTGCATTTTCCTTTAGTCCTTAACATCTGCCAATTGATTATTGATTTCATATTGATTTGAGCAATAGTTTTTTTTTCACAAGCAAAAATGCACTTTATGGTCTCTTACGTCAAAATGTAGTAAACAAGCTTAGAAATAGCAGCTGGTTTCCTTCTTAGTTTAGAGAGGTACAGAATATAGTTAAAATTTTGCTTAATTATTTTTGGTTAATTTTGTAAACCAAAAAAAAAAAGAAAAGATAAGCATAAAGAAATCTTTTGTAAAGACGTAAATATGACACACCAAAGTTTGATTTACATTTTTGTATTACCATCTATCATACTATCATTTCTACCATATTATCATTTGCAGATGCCTTCATCATGTCAATCATTAATTGTAAATGAAAAAAAAAAGTGTCCTGTTTTGGCTCAGTCTTATTGATTTCAGCAGCTGTTTTAAACAAAAGCATGAAGCTGCTCTTTGGAACAGCGGTGTTTTGAGCTAAATGCTAACATGACCTGCAAAGAATCATTATTGAGAACTAAACACAAAGCACAGCTGAGGCTGATGGGATTATCATTAGTTTTGCAAGTATGGTCAAAAACCTTTAAAAACAAATAGAGAATATTTGATGCACTGCCATCAGGTCAATTTGAAGTAAATCAACTTCATAAGGTGCTTCACAGGTGGATGGAAAATTCATTAAATATTGAAAGGATTTCAGGAGAGAGAGAGAGAGAAAACAACAGCAACACAAACAACATACCTAGAAAATACAAAATTAAAACAGACTGCAAAAGCAACTACAGTAGATATGAAAAGGTTAGAAAAATGCCTGTATATTATATATATAAGTGGGTTTTTGAAAGTCTATTATCATATGTTACATATGTTACTACACAAAAGTTAATTGTGGAAGCATGAGCATGCTGTGACAAGGTATTTTGGCGATTAGACTCCAGTCAGAAGCGTGATTGTCACAGATAAAGGAAGGAGATGAGGACGGGACCCACTGCAAAGTTAGCAGATGGTTTAATGGAAACCGGCTGAGATAAGGTGGAGACGGGGAGGAGGACGGATGAAACGCTCAACAGCCTGGGCGGAAGAGTGGCAGAACTGCAATGAATTTAGAGAGTCAACAGTCTGATTGGGTTACAGATAGATCATTGGACGAGAGCATCGAGATTGAGAGTTAAGTGTTTTGGCTGCGTGAGAAGATGGAAGTGATGGAGAGAATAATGCAATACTGAATAATTAATTTCAGAAACGACCCAAAATTTCAGTCTTCTGCTGATGCTACAGGAAAGGTCAGGGACACTGAGCTTTTTATTTTTTTAAGATTTATTTTTGGCCTTTTTTAGATAGGACAGTGGATAGAGTTGGAAACGGGAGAGAGTGGGGAAGGACATGCGGTAAATGCCCGAGGTCAGAATCAAACCCGGTACAGCCACTACGCCTTAGCACTTGGGTCACGCGACATAATCGTTAGGCTATCGGGGCGTCTGGGAAACTGAGCTTTTTACCTTGTCAACATGTCTATATGGTGGTTTGTTTATATGCTAGAAGACATATCATGAATTGAATAAGCAGTCAGCATGGCTGAGCATTTCCACCTTAAAATCACAGATCAGACTTCCAGGGTTTCATACGTAATAAACCTAAGGAACCAATCCCCGATTTCTGGGGTCGAACATGCATTGCTAAATTACTCCAATTATATTGTGTGGTGTAGTTTTGTAGTGTTTGAGCAGAGTTGTAGGTGAGCTGGTGTGCTCAGGATGCAGTGAGTGACTATAAGTGGACGGAGAGAAACGTGGTGACTGGTGGTATTATCGGCGGGGGTTATTTTCGGGAAGAAAAATTCTAAATATGTAACGTTGACAGACAGAGATAAAGTATTAGATGTGTGAGGAGATGCTAAATAGAACAGAATAATCGGTTGTTACAGCAGAAAGAGTAAAGTTACTACCACCATAAATACAGATAAATAAGCAAAAATATGCAGTAAGTAAAACAAAAACAAAAATATAAAATGCAAAATGCACAATAAGTGTAATATACACTAAGTAAAAAATGTCCTGTGTGAAATAAGAAAGTACAAATGTTAAAGTGTTTTATGTGTAGTGCAAATAATGTGCAAGGGTGCAAGAGTAGAAGAAAAAGCTTGTTATCACATTAAAATCAGTTTTGTTGATATGCTTATGTGATAATTTTGCATGTGCAGCTCATTCTGCTTCCCCCAAGTAGTGTTTTCTCTCTGCAGCTGCCAAAAGCTTTGCATAAAATCACTCACTGTGTTTATGCACTAATTAATTCTGACAGCAGTTCACGACTGCTTTTATTTTAGTGTCTTCTTTGATTTGAAAATCCATTAAATAACAAAACACATAAAGCCGTGACCATATTGCAGCTATGACGGTCTCTCATTTTGGAAGCATCCACTCTCAAGATTAGTTCTAATTCACAAGTGACATACACTGTATATGAAATATTTCATGACCTGCTCTTTGGGCACATGGAATACCAATATCTTACATGAAAGAGACGACTGTTTTATTGGTAGAAGAAACGGTTTCCTCCTTGATGCTTTCATGAAGTTGCTGCCTTTAGTCTCAGCGGGGAATCTACTGACTGCGTTTCTTCAGGGTACAGCTTTGATTGTCCAGCACTTCTGAAGCACTTCACCTTGTGTTGGCATGGTCATTACTGAGCCGTTCTCCTATCCACAGGACTCAATGGCAGACCAATTTGCATGGTGCGAGATGACTGGTTCGTCACCTCGTCATTATTTCCTCATCCGCTTCTCAAGAGCCACGTCCTCAGGAAATCACCTGGGCCGGCTTTCGCCTTTCCGCCTGCTCAAAACCTCCATGGGGCCAGCGGAAGCAAAAACAAATCAGGTGAGGTTCAAGTGCACACGGGTGGCACCTAAATTTGCCCATTACTTTTCCGAAGTTGTGTCGTCAAAGAATGCAATTTGGATTAAGAGTAATGACAGTTACTTCCCGTTTATTTTTGCAGCACTGTTTTCAGAAGCCTGGAGGGATGAACTTAAAGAACTCGCTGCAAGAGTCAGTCTGTCTTTTCGAGCACAAGTGGACAAAAATGAGGTATGTGGTGCTGTAATTGCTGCTATTTGAAATAAATCCAGGTAATGACGCAGTTTTTACTTAGCTAATATTTTTGCCTGAAGCTACAAGACACCTCTTTGCATTAGTCAAGCAGGATAATATGCACATTAACAGCAATAGAAGTTGCCTGAAGTGGACTTTTCATGTATTGTATGGCAGAAACACTGTATGTAGTTTGTTTGATTCTAGCTATAAAGTGCCCGACAAAATGAAAGAATAGAGACACTAGCATGGCTGCATTCTATGTCTTGTTAATCGTGTATGGTTCCTCGTAACTAAAGCAGATGTTAAACTGTATCGATATATTCCAGGACCAACTGGAGGATCAATTTGTCCGTCGAAAGACTCAATATTCAGCCGAAACTGGGAGAATCATCCCCCCGTCCATCAAGTGCTACCAGCGCAAATCCCATTCCCAGCACCTGAAGTATCCTCAACCCTTCCAGGATCAAGAACTCACGGTGACACACAGCTCCACTGATCTTGAGTTCCTTTGTATTTGTCTAAAAGTGGCATTTTGGGAGTAATTTGGGGTTGAAATAAAGCATATATTATCTCACGGAAGGAGGGTTTAAAAGCAGATTTCCGACAACATAGAAATACTTCATCAAAGAAAAGCTTTTGGCCTAAAGTTACACTTATGTTAAAAAATACCTTTTGGTACAGCTTTGTCACCACAGGAGATTAATGAGGAGTTTGATATAAGTTTTTGTAGTTTGTGAGCTAACGCTGTGATGATCTGCTGCTGTCGTGTCAGGTTTTGGAGCTGCTCTGTCAGATCCTGCAGACAGACTCCTTGTCCACGGTGCAGCAGTGGCTTCTGCTCGCAGGCCAAAGAGGTAAAAGATGTCATTTCACGTGGACAGTACGATTATAAATACCACCAATTTTACTTACATTCGTAATCTCCAGACTAATGCTTTCCAACGCAGGAGCCTGTCAAAGTCCGCCTCCACCCACAAACAGTATAATTTCGTGATGCATTAGGCGCTAATGGCAGTGTATTTATATCAGCTGGGTTTTTACCACATGGTTGGCAAATGGTCAGAATCAGTTTGCTGCTCCAATTGGACACTAATTCACATTAAGATTAAAAAAACCCTTGAATTTCTGTGTTCTTCTGTGTTATCAGTTTATTTAATAGCTTTAGAGAGACTGATGTTTGCATCCATTATGAAAGACAAGTTCATAAAAGTACCTACAAATAGCCATAATTACACTGTAAACATTCTATACAGATTATTTTTTTATTCTTTAGATTGGTAGGTAAAGGTGCAAAAGATGCTAATCTAAACCAAATATAATTTAATTAAGGAAACATTATATG
>OMNN01102557.1:3363-18721 GCA_900302755.1 Chromis chromis
CCCCCAATCTATTGTTATATCTTTAAATTATTAAAGCTTTCTAACATACAAGTTTATCAGTTAGTGGTATGTCTCGGTTTTCAAAAGGCTCCCCTTCGCTTCAGGACGGTTTCCACTTGGTCATCGGAGTTTTATCAGTTCCATATGAGGAGGTCGTGTGTGTGTGTGTGTGCCTGTGTGTTTGTCTGTAAGCATGTGTGTGAGCTTGGGTGCAAGTGTACAGGACGATAAATTCAATCCTGTAACCATACACCTGTCTGCAGAGCCAGAAAAAGCTCGCATGTCATGAGTGATACACGCTGTTCAAAGGAGGCCACTTTCCTGTCCGTTCAGAATGTCAACAAACACAATGGAAACCTCACATAGTTGTGCTGTAATTGTGTGTGTGTTGTGCGTGTAAACATGCGCGTCCCAGTCGCAGGTTTTAAACAAAACGACAGATCCGACACGGAAGGCCTGTGTGTTATATGAGGTGTTAGGAAGCAAAATCCCAGTTGAAATGGCACCTGTTGCTATAAAGCATCCGGAAATTACACCTTGTATTCGGCTGAAATGAAAATTGGGTAACATTACAAAGACATACACATATATTTTATAACACACACTATATATATTTTTGTGTGTATTTAGGTGCCTGTCTTTGTGTGTTTACCTGAGTATGATGGCTGTCCATGTGTCTGTGCAGAGAGGTGCTGGTGGAGGAGTTTGACTTGCTGTGACTCTCATCCTCCAGCGACCCTGAACACACAGCATCAGAAGTGTATTTATTACAACACCACCAACATCTGACTGGAAGTCCTCCCACACAGAGACAGGTACAGGCTGAAGGATGCCTCACTTCAAGCAATTGGGAGAGAGTTTTAAACAACCTTTTCTCACGCGGAAAAGAGGAAAAATGTTAAGAAAAGACAATGCAGATGTGAATCTCTTTGTATATTTAAGGAATATTGCACCTTTCGAGAAATTTAATCCTCTTTTATGGCCTATTCTGTACGTTTTCTTTTCTTATTTCTTAGATTACTGGTCATGTAATTTCCCTTTCATGCTTCGCAACTCTACTTGCCTGTCTTCCCCACCTGCACAGTGCTTTTATTTCAGGCATCTCCCAGATGAATTTAAGTGATTATGTGACTCTGTTGTGACAGAGTAAAAGGAAAGTTTGCAGCTTAGCCTGGCCTGGCAAATTAACTCCCACCTCCACAGGTAGAGTCAGTAGAACTACATTCTTTATTTAGAATCAAATATCCTTTCAGCTCTCGCATAACAGTACTAAAGCAGATAGGATCCATTACAGTTTATACACCATTTCACAGTATTTTACAAGATTGTGCCAATAGAGGTAAATGTTATCAAATGGCTCCTGAACAGCATGTTCACAGCACAGAGAGCTGTAGAGTATATGTCTCTAGCATCTGAAAACTTGGCTGTGGCCTCAGTTCATGAAGCGAACCCTGTATCATGTGTCATAGTGAACTGTGAGGTGGCACCTCTACGGCCAGGTGCAGTTAGGGTTACCTGAACTTTGCTTATTGTGCCACTACATTTGTCAAAACACGAGGTTACTCCACCTCTTCCTGCACACACACATACAGTATACAAGCTGTGCTAATCATATTTAATCCTCTGAACTCCAGAAGTTATCTTTTTTTTTTTTTTAAATAGCCAAAATTACACAATTTATTAGAGTCAGAAACTGTAAAAACAAAGAATCATTAGATTTTTTACTTTCTAGTGGTCCTTGAACTACTCATCCGTGGCATGTACTTCCATTTGGAAAATTAACCAAATCTAGACTTAAAATTGTAATATTTCATCAAAATATCTTTATTGCGAAAGAATAAAACACTTGCACAAAGATTTGCAAGATTTTTTTTTCTCGGCTTAACTGGAAAGACATTGTTAACTAAGCTGTGAGCAACAGTCGTGTCAAAAATTCAGGGGCTTTTTAGTTGAACTGCAGGCTGTGTACACACGGAGCAGATAGGAAACAAATTGCAAATGTAGGTAGCAAAATGTGTATAGTATGTGGAGCCACCATTTTTATCCTGTGACACCTGTAGGAATTTGGAAAAAATATTATACAATTTAATTCCAATTTGTATTGCAAAGTGAAAAATTAGGACATGGCGAGTAAAAATGTGAAAGAAGCAAAAAATACATTGAAACTGCTTGGCATATGGCGGGTTAAAATTGAATCAACCTAGACTTGATATTCTCTGTGCATCTGTATATATGTGCATCTATAGATACCTATATTTGTGATGTTTACATTTTCATATTAAAGAATAGTCTTTTTTCTAGTTAATACTGTCTGGTTCAACCTTGATTCATTTGGACAGTATAGCAAGTTATCATTTAGGAGACACTAAGTGAGTTGAATTCTGACTGTGAACACACAACACTAGGCTGTTACCATTGGAGATCTGGTTGCCGTTCTCTATAGGCGCGGGGCTCGGGGAGTGGGGAGAGTGGTTGTTGGCGTTCTTGTCTTGTAGCTGCAGAGATGGTGAGGTGGGGGCAGAGCCGCAGTCTTCCCTCCCTGGCAGATTGATATTAGAATTGAATCCTAGTAGGAATATAGCCAGAGGAAAACATATTACACGTCAGTATTTGTCATATACAGTAGGCATCACATACAGCAGCTATTTATATTCCATTGAACACTATACCTTTAGAGCGCTTCAGGGTCACGGCCAAATTAAAAACAGTGAAATATTCATTTTTTTAAAACAAATTTAAAATTTAGCTGATGATATGCTATGTTCCAGTATCTCCCCCTCTTTGAACATCATTCTTAGCCTTTTAAAGTATTTATTTAGCTCTGTGTGGAAAGAAGGTGACTTCACATGGCCTGACTTTGCCCCTGCTGCTGCTCCTTGGGGCTCACATGCTCTCCCACACTGCATTGGGTAAGTGGTTGTGGGTCCAAATGTGTGAGGCAGTGTGAATGGGAATTCATCAGCTGCTGTTCCACACTGAGAATGTGTGTCTCCTCGTCCTCCCATGGTCACAAGATACCTAAATATAAACGCAGCAAACTCTACTATAGGTCCCTTGGGATAGGTGTTTAGTCAGGAGGGACAAAAGGTATGAGAGACCATGTGAGATTTTCATGTTGATGAGTGACAGTGAGTATTTGGATTTGTACAGTGAAGACGATAATAAAAGAGAATTGGCCTTATCCGATTTTGGGAATTTTTTATGTGGCTGTTGAGGTATGAAGTGTCTTATGACACTGATTTCCTGCAGCCAGCCAGAACCACCTGCCTTCTTTCCCGGGCATTCCTGTGGTTTTCTCATTCCCTGAAAATGAGGAAGGGTAAGGGGAGGAGGGCGAGTCAGCTGCTCTTCACAGAGATGTCTGGGATAGCAACTGTAACCCCTGGCCACTCCCACAGCGTCAGGTATCACATTCAGTCATTTAACAGCCGAGAGGGAACGGAAGTAGGCCGTCCTGTTAAGCCCATCGGCATCCCTCTGCGCTCGGATCTAAGAGAGCCGCCGTGCTTTGCCCACTCAAAATACCCCAGTGCCCGGTTCCCCTGTCACACACACTGTTTCCATGACGCCAGCGCTTTTCCTGTGCAGGTCCAGGTGCTGACGAAGAGTCAAGTGCAAGGTGTCACGTGAGGTAAATGCGTAAGCACTTGCTCTCATACCGTCTCTTATAAGGAGTTCGGCTTCCTGCCCCTTGAACTTGCTACAGTTATAGAAGTATGACGCAACATTTTCTTACACAAACCAACCAGCTCCACAAAAACTCTCCAGAAAGATGTCTGACTATTGACATCAGTAGTTTTATACTTTCACTTGATCGTAATTTTTGTCCCCTAGGTAATTGTCCAGGATGTCCTATTCACTGCTGCTGAGCAGTCACACTCCCTTCAGTAGAACATGAGTGAGCTGCTAAATATTTGATACCCATCCTCATCGTTCTACTGCTCATGCATTATTAATGCAGCCACAACTAATACACTTCGAGGAAACGGAGACTCAGATAAAAACACAGTTGCTGTCTTCTCTGACGGGCCTGTGTTTTCTCAAGATGGAGTATCAATGAAAAATCTACTTTCATAAGAGCGCTGCAAAGCAATCTCTTTGTGGGGTTGAAACCTTTGACCCGAGGATACACCCATTTCATTGAATATGTGTGACAAATATATTTGTCCTGCTTTTGCAAAGGTCAACCTTTGCATCAGTGTCACCGTCTGTATGTGCTTTGCATATAGTGCACTGAGCACACAGCAAGACAGCAACAACATACTTACAGTGCAGTGTGATGCTAAGTAGGCTACACAAGGTAGCTCATTAGCTTACATATTAGAAGGCAGCTGCAGCAGCCAAAGGGCATTGCACTGGAAACTGTAACAAATGGGCTGCCTCAAGTAGGCCAAAGAGGGTATAGCTGTAGAGTTGAATATTGGTGCATCTCACCTCTCTCACCGCTCACATACAGAACATGTGTGTCATACACCTCCACAAGAAAAAGGGGTTATTACTTACCTGCAGCCCTACACTATGATTGTTGTACAGAAGGTAATCACCCAGCATCCAATAAATCATCTGGCAAAGACCAGGCTGAGACTTTGATCATAAACTCATCATAGTGGATAGAACATATAACGGACACATGCACTCCTGCAGAAAGGTGTGCGCGCACACAAACATGCAATGGTTAATTTGCCAATCCCTACACACACACACACACACCAACAGGATCATATATTTGTGGTTTAGCTTGGTTCCTAATAACCCATGAATGTGGATACAAATAAATATAATGTTTAAAGTGAAAAGGCTAAAAGGAGGGACAAGCAGTTTTTTTATGTTATATATGCTGTGATGTTCTCTTTATTGGGTTTCACACGTGTAACTGGGAGTAAGTGTGTATGTATGTGTGCATTACTGACAGACCTCCATCTCTCATTTTGCGGCCAGATGTCGACTTCCTCAGCAGGCTGCGGCCAGAACTAAACAGGGTGTTGAGCTCATCCAGGGGGCTGGTCAGCGGTCTACCGTTGGCTGGATTGAACAGCAGGGGAGAGGAGGAGCATGAGTGGGCCCGCCGGGGCTCAGGACGGGACATCTTCACGGGAGAGTAGGGAGGCGGCTTCCCTAGTGGTTCCCCACCTGCCCTTTGTGAGGATGTTTTGGGGGAATCCGAGCTCCCAGTGACAGATGCTGCTCGCGTCAAAGCCAGGAAGCTGGCCTCAGGTGGGAAGGGAAAGTGCGAAGGAGGTCTGTAGGGAGGAGGTGGGGCGCTGGGGGGAGGAGGTGGAGGTGGAGGAGTGAGCGGAGGTGTAGACTTCTTCTCTGGCATGAGGACGGTGAGGCTGGGGGAAGAGTCGGCCCTCTGGCGGGAATACTGCGGTGACAGGGGGCTGTCTGGGCCCGTAGCATAGTTCAGGTTTGTCTCAAACACTGGCAGCTTCTTTACCTCCAGGGGAGTGAGGGGTGACTCATCTGAAGCAGGGGAACAGGTGACGGGAGAGGGAGGAAACACCAAGAGAGGAGGGCGGTGGGGGAGCAAGTTGGGGAAGGGAGCAGGGATGTCACAGCTGCCGTCTTTACCAAACTGAGTTTTGGGAGCTCCACTGTTGGACAATGTGTTCTGTGAGAGAGCGATGTCCATGGCAGATGTCAGCCCGAGTGCCAATCGTTTGGGTTCCCCACTTTGAGGAGGAGATGTTCCCAATCCCACCAGGCCCAAGCCGAGAGCCTCCAGTTTGGCTGCTTTGGTAACCACATTGGCAGTAGTTCCACCATCTTCATGAGGGAAATACTTCATCTCCTCATAGACGGCTTCCGAGTCAGCCAGCTCTGGGCTATCTGGGGGCTCCTGGAGGCTTCGAGCTCGCGGCTGAGATCCCAACATCTCTATGTACACATCCTCTTCATCTTGGCCCTTGTACAGGCTTAGCGCTACGCCATGCGGAGTATCTATAGAGGCGGCTCTCTGCATCAAGCCTCCAAAGCCTCCAAATCCTCCACCACGGGAAAGCAAGGCCAGCTTTACATCAGCGGGGCGCAGTTGGTGGAGATGGGGTGCTACGGCGTTAATCTCCTCATACGAGCCTGTGAGCTTAGTGTTGGGGCTGCGCTTAGGTTTTGGGGGAGGTACCTTTCTCATAGTTGTGTAGTCATCACTGTGGGGACGGGGCTTCGCCAGGGCTGAGGAAATCACAAAATAAGCAATTAAGTCAAAGCAATGTGCAACAGCAAAGAGGCACCAAGGAAAAAAAAGACACCATCTGTTGTATCAGCGAAAGACCAGTAGAAGTGATGTACCTGCAGGGTCTGTGGGGGACAGTTGGGATTTAGGGGGGCTTCCAGCTGGAGAACCGTACCCCTCTGGAGTGGAGCTCTCTTTGGCAGCCATCGTCAACCCCGCACTAACTGCCTCATAAGATGCACTCAGACGGGTGTTGGGGTCCCTCTTTGGTTTGGGAGGAGGTTGCTTCCGTGGGGAGGAGAGACCTCCTCCACCTGCTCCTTCCTCGTTTGTATGAGCTACCTGCTGCAAGGCTGGTTTAATTGGGGGACTGGCAGAGGAATGGACTATGTCCATGGCGAGGGGGATGGGTACTGAGCTGGAACGAAAGTGGCGAATAACTCGACTTCCCCCATTGACAGGGCCCTCGTGGACTTTCCCACTTTTCTCCACCACCCTAGAAATGAATACAGGGAATAACATTTGTACAACATCCATAGTTTGTGCTTAATAGATTTTATACACAAAGTGGAATTAGTGCTTTAGCCAATGGGACAACTTCTTTTTCCATGCAGTTTTTTTCCTGATCCAGATTGAGTCAATTATATAATTTAGATCATCGCTTAACTCAAACTCAGTAGATGCTTGCTTCAACTGTCACGGCACAAATATGAGCTAAAGAGGGCAATTGGATAAAAAACGACAGAAGAGATTATGCTTTAAATATAATCTCCTTGTGGTAATTTGATAACATCCAGTTTGATATTTCCTCAGCTAATCTGGTTGAGCCATCTGTTAGTTCCCCGACTGCAGGCGAGGGGAGGTGGGGTCACCGAGCATTTGTGGAGGTAATCAGGGAAGGCATTTTAAAAAACCTGCACAAATTAGGAGAGTTTGGAGTTTGGCTAAATGTGTGCATGTAAGTGCCTTTTAATCCGGCAAGCGTGACTCGTCTCCCAGTCTATCCATTGACAACCATTCTCTTGTTAGAGGCCCCCCTGCGCTCAGTCTGCCATCCCAGCAGCAGATGTTACATGTACAAGGGCACAAAGAGCATGCAAAAATCATGTTTCTAATGTTGCTGTTTAAGTCAGAGTTGTGTGGTTACTTTTCACATTTTTGTTATTGTCATTAAATTACATTTTTCCACTGTATCAACATTAATTTAACTTTTTTCAGGCACTTTAAAGTTTGTTTAGGGGGATTCATTCAAACAAAACACCTGTGACTGTCTTGAATTAAGTAATTTATTGACTGCAAAACTATTTTGTCATTTTGTGATGTTAAGCCTATAAGTCACCAATCATTGTCAGCCTAGAATGAAAGTCAGTATTAAGTAATCAACAAAAATGATACACTGCTGGTTCATGTGCAGAGAATAATATTGCAATGATAAATGCATTTATTATGCAGCATACTCTAGAAAGCACTAAGACATAGCACATATACACATTTACGGGTTCGTTGGTGCTGAAACGCATAAGTCACAGTTCAGGTATTACCATAAATAAGGCCATCATATTTCAACCCATAGGGAGGTGCCTTTTAAAATGAAGATCATTCATTTAGCACCACCTATAAAGTGCTTCTTATTACCATTTTTACACTTTCTCACTCAGCCCTTCAGGGTTATTCCATATATGCCAAATTACAATGAGGTGAGGCGGAGACAAGGATAGTGTTCCATGGGCGCAACACAATACGAATACAATCTGATAACGCAGCTCATTATCTGACTATCCATCATGAGACTTACAATTAAAAGTCTGCGGCACACAGGTATACAATGACATCATTAATCACATAACACATGCTGTGCAGGCGCAGGCACACACATGCAGAAACAGACACACACATGAATACATGCGTGCACGTATGTTCATAAAGGCAAATGATTCCTTCACACAGTCATAAATCCTGTGAACGACAGTAACTGTGGATTGTTTGTTATTCTCCAGGCGAAATAATCCTACAGGTCATCACATTTAGTATTATGAATTATACTGTAGTGAGCAATAAAAGCCCTACTTTGGTGAGAACAGGCACCTGGTTGATTACATTAGCTTGAAGTAAACAGGGCTGCAACTAATGAGTGTTTTCATTATTATTGTTAAATTATGATTATAGATATGATCTTCCAATTATTTTCTTTATTAATCAATTAATTGCTTTGTCTATAAAATGTCAGACTACAATGAGAGGTGCACGCTAGAATTTCCCAAAGCCCAGTACGATGATGTATTCAAACTGTTTTATTTTCTCAACAGTCCATATTTAAAAATATTCAGACATAAAGAAAAGCAGTGGATTCAAATTTTAGTGGACTGATTGTTGTTGTTGTTGTTGTTCAGTAGCATGGTGGATGTTTTTGATCTAATGAAAATTCGGTCGGAATACATACAATGGGAACAAAACGAATAACTGCACATCCACATCCCTTAAAAATTCTGATTATGCTTGTTTGTCATCAGACCTAAATGAAGGTGTTTGTGGATGTGTTCACAATTTACCTCCTGACTGGCTGATCCTCCTCCTTGCCCACCGGCTCGGGCCTCTCGCCAAGTGGCGGACTGTTTGCCAGGTTGTTGAGGAGGCTATTGCCATGGCAGCGCAGTCGGTCGCTCTCTCGCGCAATGTCGGACGCATTTTGGATGACCAGCTGGTCGTAGGTACGCAGCCCCATGTCTTCGGCCCCCTGCAGGAAACGCTGCACACTGCACTCCTCTTTGTACTGTAAGGACAGCCTGCGATGGACCCGCTGTCGGGCCAACCAGCCTCGAACCACTGAGACATGAAGACATCGGAGGTGTGAAAGACTGACAGACACACTCTAAAAGAACATGGTGGTTTGTTATTTTGATATTACCTTTCTGGCAGGTGATGATCTTTTTATGAAACTGGTAGCAGCGATCGTTGAGCTGGTCTGCCTGCCAGTACCTCAGAAACACTTTACTGCTGCCCATCTATACACAAAACAAGCACATATATACATGGTTATTTAGTCCACTACTAGCAAAACCTGTGAGGCTGTTCTCAGAAGAGTGTGACTTGCTAGTTGAGAGATGGGAGATCAGTGATGTAGCAATGATTTATGATAATAGGTGGGTGTGGAGCGTGGATAGGGTGTGGGTTTGCATGTTGACAATCCATTCACTTCCTGGATTTAGGGGGCATTTGGGGGGCGGCAAAGGTCACTCTATACAAGGTGCACGTAGCTGTGAGGAGGGGGGACATACTTCCACAGATAGCACCATTCATTCCAACACATGCTACTTGTAGGAGTAATGTGTGTGTGTGTGAAGCAGGGCTGCATGAAAAGTGTCTGCGGGGCATTGTGGAGGAGTGCGTATGTTGTATGACCCTGCAGGTCACACACTCAGACACAACAGCAGTCTGGCAGACAGGCCAGCGAGGCGGGGGGGCAGTGGGGTCCATGCTGCTGTGTGTGCGTGTATGTGAGCAGAATTATGATGAGGTGGGACAGCTGGAACGAGTTGTCAAGATTCCATGGGGTCTTTCAAACGGAGGGTCAGGGATTAAGTCATTTGGCAAATCTTTTGTTATTGATGGAGACGGAAAAAGATGCAAGACACAAACGCACCTGCCATCCTTGCAGCTTCGACTGCTGCAGAACCAAGCGACACCTCTCCTCCGGCGACAGCTTCTTCTTGTCTCCCAAAGTTGGGACCACGAGGTCTTTATATCTGGCAAATAACACAGGAGAGCAGAAAACGTCAGAGCGGCGGGGATTGAACATGCTGAACCTAAATTTTTTTTAGACGAGACAGAGTGACGGCCTCTTTTGGAAACAATGAGTTCAAAGGTCAGCGAGGTCATACGGCAGACCAACCAAACAGCATCTGTTCCTATTGGTGTTGTCCTGGGCAACCGTTACTATGAGTGGTCAGCTGGATTGAGTCAGTGGTTTGTTTGTGCCTCGCATGGTGGGGGAGAAAACAGACAGAGAGCTACGCTGATTTCACAGACAGAACAACCATATAGTTGTTTATATACCTAACTGCTCATGTTTTTACATATGGTGGCAATTCTGAATGTGTACGCATGAATGAATGAGGAGTCGCATGAGCTGAATTTTGTAGATAAGGTAAAAAATAATCTACATTAAAACATACTGGTGGCGTCTAATTAAATTATGCTAAATTGGCATAAAGAAAGGTGTAACTGGAAGCCAACAGTGGTGAGTGTTTCCCGTAGTAGTCATGAAATCATTCATTTGCATTGCTCCACACTGTCATAATGGGTGTGGCGATAGCGACGGGGGTGTGTTGTAAATATTCTGTCTGCACTGTGCAGCTCTGACAGCTCATAGCATCACCACCTGTAACGGACAACTGGCTGATAAATCTACTGGAACAGGTTTTATATGTCACTAATAATATTGTACTTATTAGAAAAAAATACAACAGGATGCATGGTTACTATAAACTACTTAAATTCTAACTAGATAGAAAATAAAATTATTAAATTAAAACAAGATGAAGGTGGAGCTGCAAAATATACAGCAAATAAGTTTATTGTATTGTATTGTAAATAAAAAAAAAAGAAAAAAGAGTAATATGTAGGTTATGGTATGTGTGTGCCTAAGATTTTAAGGTTGGAGTTGTCTGACTTCATGGAACATTAAAATACAATTTTTAATTTTTTTATTTTGTTGCTAAGATAGACACCATACAAACAAGAAGATATTTTGAATTTCCAAAGTAGCTCAGACATTACTGATAGCATTAATAATGGCTCTCTGTCAAGTGAACCGCATGAACAACTTCAAGAACCTGAAACTGAAGGAGCTAAATGAAATTCAGCCATCATTCCATGTAATATTGCTACTCTGACTTGTTGAAATGTATATTTTTCTGAAAAAGGCTTATACAACGATAATTACCCAGAAATACAACAACATACTGTCGATAATTTCAACTATTAAATCATAAAGGCGTGACCAGGTGCTACAAAATTATATTATAGGTACTTTGTCATAATTTGGAGGAGTCGTGATAAATAATATAAAGCACCCCATGGTGAAATAAAAATGAAATAATAGGCGCAATCAATAACAAAAAATACATTTAGTTTTTCTTTTGTATGCATAAGAGGTTTTACATTTGTATGTTTGATTAGTTTGTCTGTGAACAGATGAATGTCCCTAAAATTTTACTAATCTAAAGAACAGCTATGTTATATTACAGTGAGGTTTATGCGATTGGGGGTTGACTTGGCTGGTACAGGGGCAACCCACGCAGATCAATATTTTTAAGTGTCTAATATCTTTGGCTTTGCCACGCCACGTTGTGACTGGAGCTCCTTTTGCATAATCTTTCAGGCATCGATTCTGGAATTTATTTAGGGATATATATAAGAGTATATGTCATGATCAATCAGCAATTATGACATTAAACTAAATAAGAATGTTAGTAAAAAAAAAACAAACGTTATATCTGTTGTCAGTCTTCGGTTGTCAGCGAGAGGCAGGGACTCGCTGATGATGTTACAAGTCATGAGGCAAATACAACAAGCAGATGGCTGGAAACATAAACCACTTGTGTTGTCAATAGTGAGTAAGTGAGTGCACGTGAATGTGGGATGTTTGATTTGCAGAAGTGGGGTCTGTCTGAACTCTCCCTAACCCTCTCTCTGTATGGTAATACCAGCCCTGCAGACAGCGCACACTGTCCCCCCGGGCTCATAAAACACAAAGGAACTCTGTAAACCCATGACCTCTCCTATGAGGATATGAAAACCATCGATGGTCCCTGCTTTTACAAGACCCATGGGGGCTTCATGTGGAGTCAAAGAAGTGAAATAACCCCTTTGATAAGAGTTTAAATGGAGGCTACATGATTCAGTGTGACCAAAAGGCCATCACTGACCCTGTGATTCAGCGGCCGAAAGTTGGTAATGGTGATGCATCTTTAATTCAAACTCTCATTTCCTCTCTGAAGCTGCTCCTCAGACAAACTATCATTCTCTGCATCCTCTGAGTCTATTGGCATTGATATTTACGCACACTGGTCAGACTAAATGATGGATATTGTCCTGCTGGTAATTTAATAACCTAGAAATGTCAGTGCAAGGTTTTGAAAACACACTTGGAAATATATTAATATGACCTATGTGCTTGTAAATTGCATTTCTGACCTGCTCTGTAAATAAATGCTGCATCTTCCCCATCCACTTTCTAAGAGTTAAGAACTAAAAAAGAGCAACACACACACAGAGAGAGCTGGGATTTGAACAAACAAGGTTCAAGTGGTTGTATTTGACCTTACACATTGGCAGAAAATAAACCCGGCCACAAAACACATAGTGTATCATAAAAGACAAATAAAAGCAACAGTAAAATAGATTTCCTCATAAATCACTCTGGTTACCAGGACACTAATGTAATTCGCTTCAGGCAGCCACTATGACTTAGTGAAGAGGCCTGTGCGGCTCCAGTGTGCGAGTGTGCATCTGCGTATACACACTGGTCTGTTTGTGTTCAGGAGAATATAGCAACGTCAAGATTAATGGCTGATTTATTGCCCTGTCATTTTGATTAGTCAAGGGCCAGAGCCCGTTTTGAATGAGTGACAAATGGAAAGAGAAAAACAAAGAATACGAAACAAAATCGAGATTAGTCTGTGTGCACAGGAGAAAATGGGCAGAGAGGGGAAGAAAAAAAGAAAGATCGACTGAAATGAAAGGACTGAAAGGAAGAAAGAAATTGAAAAATATTGGGAATAAAGGGAGAAAGATGAGAGAAGAAAAATACCAACGGCGGTTCAGGGAGAATGAGCATGTGAGGAAAGAATGAGAAATCAAGTGAGAAAGAGCTCTGTGAAGACAGCAGCATAGTCCACCCCCGCTCTGCAGCGGCTCCCTTCTTGGCCAAAGCTATGTTCATTCATTGGTCGAGTCTGTGTTAGGCCCAGTGGAGGAGAGAGAGGGAGATGAATGGCACTTGGGCCGGGCTGACGGGTGTCTGTGGCAGCCACTTAAATTAAGCACGCTTTAATGTATAAACAGCAGAACAGAGACACAAAAAGCTCCATTTGTACGAACACGAAACACAACCAAAACACTAACCATCACTGGGCAGTAATGCATTACTGATGGGAGCAAAACAGCAATTTGATTCCTTTTTTCAGTAGGATTATAATTTGAAATTCAATAATTAAATCAGACTTGCTTTGTAACGTAGTGTTACTGCAAGATGTTTAGGATTCTGCTTATTTTATCAGAAAGTGGATGGAAGGGTTAATTATCATCTCTTTGCTGAATCCACTGGTTTGGGTCACGTTGGCTCGGTGCAGGGACTGGAGGGAATGCGACTTCAATTAAATTAAAAGTGGTCTTAAATTCATGTTGTGTCATCTTAACTACAGCCTACAAGCAGATCTAACCAAGGTTTTATACACAGTTAAAACGGGGCTTGTTGTCTGTGTGCATAAACTGGGGCTGAGATGTTTCTACACATTAAATTCAGAGGAATCCGGTGTTCATACCGTTGCGATAAGGAACCTTTTAATAGAGATGGTTACAGAAAGTAATAGGTAATTTAACTAATGACTTTTACTATTGATTAATCAGCAATGTCATTTCTTCAGTTTGTCATTTTCAAGTCAGTTGCCTCACACTGACAGTTTCTATATTGCTTTCTGCTGTGCCTCTTCAACACAAAACAGCCATTCACTGTTCTCTGGCTAAACATTGACAAGTGGGAGTTCTACCAAGCTAAAGGCACATCTTCCTTTTTCTTTTGCTCATCTTGAATGTGGAGAGCATGAATTCTCTGCGCAAGGTCAAACATGTTTGCGGTGGAAGCTGGACTCAGGCCAGGTTTGCATGTTGCCTCCGGTTTGTGATATTCATGGACCGGATCTTAAGATGCAGCTCTGGATAGCAACATGGGAATGACATGGACACAAGGGGGCCAAAATGAGTTTCTCAGAGTAGAGTCACTGCATCTTTGCATCGAAAGGAGCCAGTTGGGATGGTTTCGGGCGTCTGATTAGGATGCCTCCTGGATGCATTTCTCTGGAGGTTTTTTGCACACCGAAGTGGGAGGAGACCCCGAAATCGCTGGAGGAATTTCATATTTCATCTGACCTTGGGATTCCCCAGGAGGAACTGGAAAGCATAGCTGGGGAGAGAGACGTCTAGAAAGACCCGCTTCGCCTGTTGCCACCGTGACACGACTCCAGATAAGAAAATAGATGGATGGATGAATTTTGAATGTCATTCAGTGACAGGACAACACTGCTTATAACAGCAGCCTGTCACATAAAACAGAAGTGTTTTCCTCACCAGTGGACAGAGTGCCAGTATCAATGCTGTCCTGGGTCAATAGCAGCTTGCGACATATCACATTACCTCGACGACACCAAAATACACCGATCAGCCACAACATTATGACCACTGACAGGTGAAGTGAATAACATTGTTAACGTGTTGATGAGACCTAGACACCCAAATAAACATTGTCCCAGAACAAGCACACTCCCTCATGCAAATGGAAATCCCAAATGTCACTGGCCTACCCCCGCAGGAAAATGCACCCCACCACATGGCAAAAACATCAAACAATCAGGAACATCTTGAGGAACATGACAATGGCCCAAGATGTTGATTTGACCTCCAAACTTCCTAGACCCCATTCTGATCAAGCATCAACAGGATGCAGTGGAACAAGTTTGATTGACAGAGGCCCCACTGCACAAGCCAGAGTACCCAAAGGATCCACTGCCAAAGTCCTGGTGCCAGACCCCATAGGACACCCTGAGAGGTCCTCTTGTCCATGCCCAAAGGTTCAGAGCATTTTTGACCACATAAGGGGGACCAACACAATATTAGGCAGGTGGTTATAATGACTCACTGGTTACCTGTCACAAGTAACAGCCAATCAACACTAAAGGATAACAATGACAAGTTATTAAGTAGTTTCAATTAAACAAATGTAAAACATAAAGGAATAGAGCCATTTCAACTGAATTTTTAGGTGATGTTTTTCTAAATTGTCTAAATTCACCAGGATTTTCACTTCACGCATAAATGGAGTATTCGCAAATCTTCACTTTGGTCGGAGATTTTTAAAAGAATCGTTTTTAATGCCGTAAATCTGCGCTTTCATGCGGATGACAGGCTAAA
>OMNN01102561.1:0-18383 GCA_900302755.1 Chromis chromis
CCTAGATGCAGGGATCCACTACAGGAGACTGGACAAAGGGTGAGTAACAAGGCTTTGGAAAGATACTGCAGTTTAATTCTTAAACAGAAACATATATCTAAAAGTCCAGACAAAACTAAACTATCTGTACTGGAAAGCAGTGAGAATGTACACCGATCAGGCCTCACATTATTACCACCTGCCTGATACTGTGTTGGTCCCCCTCTCAGGGTGTCCTATGGGGTCTGGCACCAAGACGTTGGCAGTGGATCCTTTTGGTACTCTGGGTTGTGCAGTGGGGCCTCTGTCAATCAAACTTGTTCCACTGCATCCTGTTGATGTTTGATCAGAATGGGGTCTAGGAAGTTTGGAGGTCAAATCAACATCTTGGGCCATTGTCATGTTCCTCAAGATGTTCCTGATTGTTTGATGTTGTTGCCATGTGGTGGGGTGCATTTTCCTGTGGGGGTAGGCCAGTGGCATTTGGGATTTCCATTTGCATGAGGGAGTGTGCTTGTTGTGGGACAATGTTTATTTGGGTGTCTAAGTCTCATCAACACAGATGCCAAAATCCAAGGTTTTCCAGCAGAACACCACAGAGTACCAATATGATCAATGTTATTCACTTCACCTGTCAGTGGTCATAATGTTGTGGCTGATCGGTGTATAATCAGTAGGTTTGTTGGAGAAAGTTATCACTTTTGGCCAATCATGTGAGGTTTTGTCACCCTTGAAAATAAACAACCATAAATACAGGCACTGTTAAACCTTTAATTCATTAAAAACACAAAAAGAAAATAAATCTGAGAGCTGATTCTCTTTCATATGCTGGTGTCGTCTGAACAGAGCAGACTGAAGTAGCAGCAAAACTACAATATACCGACACTGAATAACAAAATTCTGTACAAAAAAACCAAAAACTAATCGCATTATACAAGCAAAAACTGAATCTACAATTTAATGCGATCTCACAAAATAAAATCTAGCAAAATCTGCCGCTACTTTAACACAAAAGCTGCGTAAATAGTTTACATAACAAAAAGAGACGGATTTAATTGGGTGGACAACTTCATTTTAGTTTGAGGTCACTTGCTTCCTTACTACATACTTTCATGTCTTCACAAAGCCTCCCATCCTTGTCCTATACCGGAAAGCTGATAATCCCCAATTATCCCCTGGATATGAATAAAATATCTCCAACAAACAAAGCATAGACACTGAATAAAAGTGAGTGTGACAGAAATCTAGAGTTTTGAATGCAGAAAATGTTTTTTTTTTTCTCCTTTTCCTATTCTACACAACAAAAGAAATGGCATCCAGCCACTTCCCCCAAGTGGTGAAGAGGAGTTTATTTGTGGTATATCTAAAATTGTTATTTGAGCTCATGAAGCCACTAAAACAAGTGCTTCAAGTCGGATTTCCTCTATGTGAAAGGCGTTCAATTCTCTTGTTTATCTTAATTCCCTTTATTTCCATTTACTCCCTCCAGTGGGTGTGACATGCTTCCCTTTTTACCGTCTCTTGCATTTACACTGATTGATCTGACAGCACAAAGAGACTTAGTAAATTTGTTGGGTTGTACTTTTGTTTACGTATTAGTACAATTTATCTTACAGTACCACTGCACTGATAATGAGCACATAATGAGCCATGTTCCCAGTGTGTGTGTGCGAAAGTGCTTTAAAGTAAACTCAAAGTAGGCTACTGGAGTTAGTTAATTTTTGCTGTATTACAGAACCTTTACTCTGATGTCTTAGGGCTTCTTGTTTGAATGCAAGTCTCCTGGGAACCTGATTTAGCGCACTGAGGAAGAACTAACCCAACAGATGAGAACCTCAGGCTCCAACTGTTAGCTCAAGCTTAATATGATATACACGGCTCCATCTCACGTTCGACCCCGTACTCCGACTACTACCACGTAATTCCCTTCAGCAGTCTGTTGCTGTCTCTCCGCAGAACATCATCCATTGATTAAAGTTGAATGTGCCTTAGCTCTCAAGAGACCTTCCTACCACATGTAGAATTTCTTAGTAGCTATAATTTATTATCATTGAACCTATGTGTTCTCACCCTTAGGAGGAGCTACCAGTGGAATACAACTTTCTACGCTTTAAGCGCATATTATTCACCATTGTGGTAGATAAAATGCGCTTAAAGCTACACTAATATTATTTTTAATTAGCAAAAGAATATGTGTCATTATGAAATCAGGGACTCCACAAAGACTCTGCATCTCCACAGAGTTTTATAGCTTGCTTTAGCTCCAAGTTTTTCAGTTTTACGTCCAGCAAATTTAATGTATGGTTCAATCACCATGTTCTCATGAACCCTACTTCCAGCAGCAGCAGGAAAAATCTTGCTAAACCCACTGCACACTACTGACTCAGACAACATTAGGGATGGTACATTTTCAGCAAGCAAAAGACACAGTTATTGTTCTTGGGATTTGGTAGAGAAACAACTTGGCTAAATATTGGACTTACAATTAAAATAGTGAGAATGTACTGCAAAAAAATTTGTGCTAATGTCACACTGTGTTTGCTGGGTATTTACTTTATAAGGGTAATTGTGCTTTGTTTTCCACCTTGCTTATTTCCCATTAATGTCGTTATTGTGGCTCATGCCAACTTTGCACCCTCCTCCTCCATGAAAGAGATTTAGGAAAATAAACAGTTTATAATGGGGCAAAAAGTGCAAGCAGCTTTCCAAAAATTTTGATTTTTACCTAAATTATATAATGACCAAAACTGAATGCAGAAACTGGCCAACTTTGCTAGCTTCCGTCCTGAGAGCCACAATAGCAGCAAAAAAATGGAAATTAAAGTGGAATTAACCTACAGACGATCCTCACATGAAAGTTGGTCTTTCCGTTAGTTAAGGTACCATTTTACTAACCATGTTAGCCAAAGTCACCACTTTTCTATCCGCTTGTTGTGCATGCTATTAAACCTTTCAAAAACCAATGACGTGTAATATACAAATTTACTTGCTTTTACTGCTTGTAGCAATTTGCATTACTTAAAAACTCTGTTAATATAGAACTTTTCATTATAATACATGCTTTTTTACTCAACATCTGCACAGGCTGTCATGTTTTCTGCAGTAAAATGCAGAACCTTGATATGGAACGTGTTGATTGATGTAATAAGATCTGCTATGTGTTTCCCTCAGCAAAATTACAGATAATTTCTTGGAAAAAGCCTCCAATGAGCCTTTCAATCTAATAACGCGAGCTAATAACACTAAGGCTTTAGGATTCCACACATATTTAAACACACACACTGCTCACATCTGACAGTTTTCACTGGGGTATTTTGTCTGCAATTATCTGTAACAACATTTGAGAGGATTTAAGATTTTGGCTTCTTGTTTGGGGACCCTCAGGATGCACAAAATTAGCAGAATATGGTGCATTTATGTCCATGGTTTGACTGGAATGGTGACAAAGGATTGAAATATAATCTGGCTCAGAAATGCGTGTGTCTGTGTGCTTCTGTGTGTGTGCACTTCCATGTGTTTTGAGGGCAGGGGACAAATAAACAACTCTCCAGCTTTCTCCTTCCGTTCCAATCAAATCATAGCGGCAGAGTTTGTACAACCACGTTGGCTCCCACTGTATGATATACGCGATTGTCTCTTGATGTGCCTCACTATGTTTTCTGTGTGTAGTGGCTCTAGCAGAAGCATGTGTTTTTGCAAAGTACTGTAATAATTGAGGAGAGGAGAAGAGAGCAATTTCTCTTTTTTACCCAGAACAAAACAACAACAACAAAAACAACAGTTCTTTATATAAAGTTTTCTGTAATAATGCTGTTGAGAAATGTGTCCATTGTGCAGAAAGCAATTCTGTGGTGGCATTTTTCTTTTAAGCCATTTCTGTGTTGCTTCACATGTAGCACGCAGACAAGCACACACTCTTGTCAACATGTTTGTTGCAATGGCTGTAAACACCGAAAACAGGGTTGTGTATTGTCATTACTTTACATCACACTGACTTTACCTGTTGCAGTCTCAACAATGTCTTTTTACATTTTATCAAAAGAAGACATTTTTACCTCTAAAATATCAAAGAAAGTAGCTTCAAAATTAGGGGTCAGCCCTAATGTTCTCACATTTTTAAGATTTCTTCTTTCACAGAAAATTTTGAAAATTAGGCCCTATGTTCCCACATGTCTCACATTTCTAAGACCCAGTTTACACAAGGGAAAACGCTGATATTTCCACGTGGTTTGGCCTCTCATTTACACGAAAACCCTGTTTTTATCTTAAGAAAACGATTATTTCTAAAAACTTGGAACATAGGGCCTAATTTTGAAAAATACCATAGGAATGTGGGAACATAGGGCTGTGGGAACATAGGCACGCTCCCCAAAATTAAAGGTAAATACCTACAATATCACTGCAACCCTTACAGATATCCTTGCATATTTATATCGTACACTCATTTGTTTTGTCCGACATTTTTTAAATCAAATTATTTGAGTTTTTGCTCACACCAGAGCAGGTTAGCAGCTGTGGTTTGAACGTTTCCCACTTAACTCCTTTTCTACTCAGTCATTTTGCCAATTTATACAAATCAAATATACTTACTGGATTGCACAGTGAATTTAAGGTCTGAAAAGCGTGGTGCCAGTTCCTAACAATATTGAAGGTCAGTTCTTTTTTTTCTTGTTATGTGAAAAACTGCAGACTAAGCACTATGAGGTTTTCTGTGGTCCATTCTGACTTACAGAAGTGAGCAGAGAGTTGCCAACTAGGCAGCAGTGTTTAGAGTGGCATAAGGTGCTGCAGTGCTGGCATGGTGTAACGGAGTCACATTGAGACATGACTCATTATCCTTGTGGCTAATTTCGCTTCCAGTCCTTCAACAATCCTCTAGTTGTCATGATTGTCTCCACTTCAGCTGCCTTTGACTGAGAGCGCCACACTACACGCCCAATATCAATATCATTCCCCATAACCAAAGTCGATGCGAGACCTTTCATGTGCAACAGTTGACATCCCTTCATGATCACTGATATGAAATATCAAGATGTCTGTTTTGATTTTGTTAATTATAGGAGAAAAAAATATATATAGAGAGAAAGAAATTAGAAAATTGATTAAACAGCTGTTTCCAATGTTTTGTTGAACCATCCATCCACCACAAACTCCTCCCTGAGGGGACTTTATAACAGTATCTGTCTGCAGCCTGCAAGACTACAAGATACACCCACTACAAGTAACACCTGCTATTAGATAGTAATGCAAGATAATGATGTCACACTACAAGTCACACCTATTGCAAGATGCTATTCCTGCATGTTGGTTAAGGTTCAAGTTTCAGGCTTCTGGATGCACATCCATGACTCCCTTGCTTTCTGCTAAGAGTTTAGCCCCTACACGTTCCACATCTGCCTTGCCGTCTGAAGACTGAATGTTCTTGGACTGCCGAGCTAGCAGTAAACATTCCGCTAGTATTGGCTAACACTGCCTACAAGTTCTAACAATGTATTAAAGAACATTTTTTAGTCTAATTCCAACATTTTTGTTATTTCCAATAATGTTTCAATGTAGCTAAAAGGCAATTTAGACATAAACTGAACATTCAGAGGATGTTGGGAGGATGTTGTCTGGGCTATAGATTATGTTACATGATAACAAAGGAAGAACGTTCTCAAACCAACATTAAAAACATATTTTCAATGAGTCCTGTGATGACAGAACATCTCTTATTAAACATTCCTGTGTTATGATATATTAACAAAGGTAGAACATTGTGTCTACAATGTTCTTTGGATGCTTTGGGGACGTTGCTGAGCTACCAATTATAGAACGTTCCTTTATAAAACATTATCACAATTTTACACAGTGGTAAATGATAACAAAGGTCGGACATTCTTAATGCAACATTCGGAAAACGTTTTAAGAATATTAATGCATAATGCTCTAACAATGTATTTAGATAATTGTTATCCTACCTTTAAAGAAAACCTTCTGGGAACTAAAAAAAAAAGCTTCCCGCTGAAAACATTCTCAGAATGTTTTTAAAGCAAAGAAATTCTAGCTAAGTTTGTGGCTCTACAACTACATCACCTCACTTCCTCCTTAACTCCTGTCCTAATGAAATGTAACTATGTGTTGCAATAAGCTGCTTGCATGAAAGACCTATGAGGTCATTATAAAAATCTGGGATTCACCAAAGTCATAATGATGCATCATGTGGCCACCATGTATATCTTTGAAAAATGTCATGGCAGCAGTTTAATGGCAGCTCATCCAGCTTGTTAATGTCTTTTGTTTTGGCCTAAAGCAGTGGGCTGACAGACTGGCATTGCAGTACTTAAAGCCACTTCATTAGATCTTCAGTGTCAAGAGTCCTGGATAGCTACCAATTTTTCAATTCAGGTATTGCTTTACTCACGGCACCTTTGTGTAAGCATTCTATAAGAGGGTCCATTTTTGCTTGCAGGTGGTTGATTAAAGGACAACAAATCGACGAAAACCTCTCCCATCAGTAGGTGATAAAAGCCCTGATAGTGCTCTGCTAACAACGTTTCCTTCATCAGGGCGAAGATAGCAGTTAATGACTGGTTATTTTCTTTACCAGAGGGGGTCCTGTATGCACGCCACATCCCTGATGAGCTTCAAGTCTTCACATTTGCCTATGCATTACATAACTAGAGCTTTCTCTACTTGTATCACTATGAAAGTAGGCAAGACTGTATGCTTGTAGATTCTGAGCTGTATAATTTTGAAAATAGCTAATATTGATGGTTTGTTTAGTCACAGGAGAAGAAGACAATTGCCAACATTAAAGGGTCACTGGCCTGATTTTCTCTCTAAGAAAGGAGAAAATGGAAAATCAGTGTAACCTAGAAACCTTGCCTTGAACCTGATCTTTTTTTTATTAGGTTGTTGTTGTTGTCTGATAAGTTTCAGCAACTTTGGAAGACTGGAACCAGCAAATCAAGTCAATAATATTACATTCTTTACCAATATTATTTGCTACTCTTTCTTTTTGTTTCACCAGTAAACATAAACACAGCGGAACATATCTCATATGTTGCCGATTACATAACCTTCTGGAGTCATACCTGCAAAATATTGCAAAAAATCCCACGTTAAATAGGAGTGTTCTCTTCATCTTTCAAAAAGCTGCCAGAGACAGCAAATGGTACGTCAGAGACGATTACACATTAGACTTCTCGGTATTACAAAGCAGGATCTGTGTCTGACTCCTCTACCCACATCAAGCCTGCTTATGCAACTACCACTGTTCTGTTCAGGCAAACAGCCAGTTTGTTAGCTTGTGAAGCACAGCAGCAACAGCAGTTCCAGCGTCCACACACTGAGAAAGAGCATGGTCATGGTATGTGCATCCTGACTTCCAGCTGGTTAGCTGGCTGCTCCATTTGAACTGTGGCTCTATGCCAATGTAACATACGGACAATAAGAGAGTGTGCTAACACATTAAAAAGAAAATAACATTAAAAAAAATCCACAATGAGAAATGCAATTTCCTGAGACTGCTCACCAGACGAAGTAGAGTGGTGATCACTTTAAGCAGCCTGAAGTATGTATATGTTTTCCAAGCAACCTCTTGCAGGAATACAAATACTTTGGGTTTTTGAATTCTCCAGATGTTTACTTTATTTAGACTTGAGTTCAGTTGTATTTTTTTTTGTATTTTCTTTATTTTTGTGAATACTGGGTAACAGCATTTGCACCACCTGGGTGCTGAGAAAAATGCAAACTGCTCTTTTGACTGTGGACTCCTTTTTGCTGCGCATATCATATCCCCATAGTGCATCAGTTGCCATTTGATATTAAGTTAGACTTTGATCCTTGACAAATACCCATGACCGTCATGGTCTTTTGTTAACTTTTTTTTTTTTTTTTTTACTGAAACCTAACCGCATACATAACTTGGGATCCAAAGCCCAATCACAGCTATGATAGTCCTGTGCTTTATTTGCCTACCATCTACCCCGGCCACCTTTCTGATTTGCATTTTGTACAAAGATTTGGCACTTCTGTCAATAGAAAAGGCAGATATGTTGTGTAAACTATGTCTGGTAAAGCAAATGAGTTACAAACACAATAAACATTTCTAAGTGACAGGTTTTATTGCGAAATATATTTATATTCAGTCTGATTTCGAGCCTCTTGTGGATCCACAAAGAAGTCTCTTTTATTTTACCATCTTCCAACCTCTGCTGAGACTATGTATTGTGCAGTTGTGTTTTGGTTTTGTAGTCCCTGGAAGCGTCATGTGACAAGTCTTAGTCTGACAGGAGCTTGCTGTTGCACTGCAGTCCCAAATGCGCTCAGTGCTGCTATTCCACAAGGGCATGATCTAGCTGTCCCCCTCAATGAAGCACGGGGCTAACTGTGTGCAACAGAATAAGTCTTAATGAACCGTGCAGCTGGGATGATTGTTGATCTGCTTCTCTCAGCTCTGTTTCTATCTGTAGTTCCTCTGTGACTGTTAGTGTTGATGTTCAAGTTAGTTCTTGAACCCTGCTCAGCTCAGTGTACGTCACTTCTCATGTACTAGTGATTTGATGATACCCTTACCGTGGCCCTTGTCTGCATCTGTTTTCCACAGAAATTTCTCTCTTTTTCTGTCAGTTCTTAGTAAAAATGTAATATATATAAATAATTATTCAGCCCTGATAACAAGCTGCGAAACAGAACAGCATCAAATAGAGGCTGTGGAACGCCTACTTTAAGCTAAGGCCAACAGTATAGCACATTTCCTGCTCTGTGGCTCCTCTTACAATGACAACATGTGAAAATACATCACAGTCACTGTTTCACACCCAGCACAGGCACAAACTGTGAATGTTTGCACTTTGTGACTGATGAAGATGCATGTGGTTAAATAAGAGTTAAACATTTACGTCATACAATTCATACATGGAGAATCCATTCACATTATGTAACATGTTTTTTATTCAGTGTTATTCAGGGTTCAAACAATAACACTCAGGAAACAATGAGAATCTGAATCAAGTGGGGAGAAGCTGTACTCGAAACACTGATGTTCTCATCGATTGCACAGTTCTTGACTATCTTGTTAGAAACAGAATGATCAGCAGCTGGGAGACAGGCTAGTTTCCCCTGGAAGCGTAAACCTTGTTTATGTTGTTGTAAATTGTGAAGGAGCCTCTGCCCATTAGCACATGTTAGTTGATGTTCAGTGTCGCAGTGAGTGATAGTGACTCACTTAGATCAGGGGGTATAGGTTTTTTTTCTGTAACTTCTAAGTGGAAACACAGAATCTATCTCACACACATCCTTAAATCTTTCCCTATGCTTCTTGGTTCTTCAGTTGAAATGTTGTTTTTGTTCCAATCTATTTCATGCCAATTTCTCCCCCCTGCTATTTTCCTCCTTAAATTGCCTGCTTACATGCACCTTTCGATTCCCCAACTCATATTTTTACAAAATATTTTCCAGTCAAAAAACTTCTAATGGAGTTGTTCGGTGAGATTTTGACTGAAGAAATAAGATTTTTGCTGTTACATATAATATTATACTGAATTGCATAACTGTCCGACTGACAGAGGTACGGTAACAGTCACAGAATATTATACCAAAGTGTAGTGAGTGAAATACAAGAGAGCCAGACAGACACATAAACCAAGAGCTTCGATATGGTCCAACACACGCATCTCTTACTTGTTCAAAGACTCTTCTCTCTCCCACTTCACTTGATCCCCCCCAATCTCCTCATCCTCCCTTTCCATTATTGTGAATGCAGCATGGCAGACTATGTTGGACTTGATCCACAAGTCATTCATTCTAATTAGATTCCACAGCTAAATTGGCAAATGTTTTAAATGCAGTGTGCAGTCTTTATGAGATGGCCAGAATTTAATCAGGGCTCTTAATTATAGTCTTATTTAATAACAGAGACACAGAATGACATTTTCAAGACTTGTCACTTTTAATTAAGTTACATATGTTTCCCCCCCTCCTTACACATGTGCACATTTCTGTAGCTCTCTTTTACTTCTCTCTGAGAAAAATCCTAGGAAATATCATCATTATTTATCATGTTATCACACATTTATGGAGTTATTACAGTAGTTATTGTATAATGAAAACACATGCATGTGTAAAGTGCACTTTAAATGTATGGTATGTCGTAACGTGGAGTAAAGAGTTCAATACATTAAGTGAAAAATGGAAGCTCACAGACACAACCAGGCATGAAAAATAAGAGGCTACTTTTGCCCAAGTGCTCAACGAATTACAGTTTCAAACACCTGTCATTTCAGGGAATATAATACTAATTCACGAAGAACAAATGTGGCTGATATCTGACAAATAGCATCCACTTTTGCACTAAATGTACAAATAGTGAAAAGTTCGATGTCTGAGCTCACTGTATTCCTGAAAATCTTGGGATTAGGTCTTTAATATCATGCATACAAAGTTGACTATTAGATTGGCATGTTTTTAAAATGCATCATTCAAATGTTATGCAATTTATATTTTAATGTTTCTTCTCTACCACAAAACAGAGTCATAGTGTCAGCCAAAAACTTCAAGATTCATCCTCTGTGGATGTGAACACCCATTGCCAATCTGGCTATCGAGCCGCCATTGTTGATATCTTATTTCCATGCCAAAGCATTGCATGGCCAAAAAGATTACACAGAAAGAAAAACAGCAACTTTCTGGCAACACTTATCCAGCAACAGTCTGTAATTTATGCTACAGCAGATCTAATTCTGTCTCATTCATAGTTGTTCCAGTGGAAAAATAACGCAGCGTTTTTATTACACTCTTACTGTAATTCATAATATAGCAACTGTAACTTTTATCTGAAATACAACCCTAATAAGGCGCTCTAAACCCTGCCAGCTGCCATTTCCCCAGCGTCACTACTTAATGACTCCACACGGTGGCGTTCATCACATGAATGAAGGAGACTTGAGCGGATATGAATTGGCATTGTTTGTACAGGTATAATGGCGGACAGCAACGCTACCGTAAGAGACGCCCCATCCGCGTTTACGTCCAAAGTGTGGACCCATTTTTGTTAAGTGGTTCATCCAAATTTGTGTCAAAGCCAGTGAAAGTGACACCAAATTGCAGTAAATAAATACTGAACTTAACCTTTTTACAGGCATTTTGTATTTTTCAGTTATAGATATCGTGATGTATTATGTGATTGTCTTGCAATATATCAATTATCGCAATATCGCTATATCGTGTGATAGTATCGATAGTATCGGTATCGTGAGCCATGTATCGCGTATCGTATCGTATCGTGAGGTACCCTGTGATTCCCACCCCTACTACTCAGCAACTTACTCTGCTACATGTGCTGCAGACCGTGCAGATTCAGAGTCGGAGCTGATCTGTTGGACAAACTATGTGATGACACATTTCTAAATTACCACAAGCATTTTTCTGTATTATGTTCTGTGAAAGAAAGTTTTAATGTCGGCATATGTCAGACAACACACCGATATATTATCAAAATATTGTGTTAACGTATCATCAAAAAACAGAATTTAAAGCCTCCTCTCACTGTCCCGTACCAGCTCTATTTTATTTTTTAACTTCTTTTAACTGATTGTTTTGTTATTTTATTTCTGAGAAACATTTTCTGCTTAGCAACAGCAAACAGACACTAGTAGTTTGTGAATATGGGGGAGCATTTAGCAGCTAAAGAGCTTCAAAGAGTTGATAGAGACCACAAAAACTGTAAACTGAACTTCCACTTTTAAGATGGACACAAACATCCCAACCTTTCTGTATTGTTTCATCTCTTTGATGGTCAGTATTTGCTGCCATTAGTTCTGCTGACCTCTGGATGAAACATGCTTTGTGAGCACTCTTCTTTTGTTGTACTATTCATTCAGTCTTCTTTCTGAAATGGATGTGATTTTTACTTTGTCAGGATTTAAGCTCACAAAAACCTGTAAACACAAAAACAGAGAGTGAGAACAAACGAAGAAATCAAAGTGATTTTATTAAACACCTTTGAAAAATGAAGGGAAGCTGAAACACCTAAGAAGCTGCAATATCACTCCAACAGCAAAGTACTGTTAATAATACAGCATCATATCTGCTAAAATTACAGTAAATAGGTAGTATTGCGTTGCAACATCTTGTATATAGAAACCATATCAAATTGCAGGTGATAATAAAAAGTAATTTAAAATGAGTACAATTTGTGTTTGTTAGAATTAGGTCAGGAATGAATTGACCTTGGTTTTCAATTAGTGATTCTGTGATCTTACTCAAGAGAGGTTCAACATTGAAAGAGGATGTACCATCTTTTCCAGTTACAGTTAAGAATTTATTTTAGGCCAAACTGACAATGACACCATTGTAAGATGTGTACGTGTGTCCCGGTTTTTGTCTCTTTGTCTTTATTGTATGTTTATATAAGCATGATTACGTCATCCAGTGGCACATGCATGAATTTTCCTTGTGGGTGTTATATGTCGGTCATAAACAGCTCCAGAACTAATTCTCATTCATGCTGCAAATGGCACCGATTACATTGTATATCGAATATGTAGGACACGTTAAAGTGCACAAAGGCAAGAAATGACACAGGAAGTGTGAGTCATAAACATATATTAAAGTTAGCATGAGAAGAAGGTCCCATGCTGACTCTGAAGTGCACTTCTTTAATGTTCTCAGCCCTTTTAATACCACTTAAACCTCATGGTGGATGAAAACATATACTGTCGTGTGCAAAGACAGTGCATCAGTTGTTGAAATTGCCATTGTTGTCTGAATAACCAAAGAAAATGTCATTAGTTCTTACAGATAGCATCAGACAAGATTGACATAGGTAATGATGTAATGTTGCGTCATTTTTTTTACTGTCAGCTATACAGTATAATTATCTATTTTATCTACCGATTGATCTATGCACCTTTTTACAGAGTTGTTGATTAATTTTAACGATTCATTTTCCTCCAAAAAAGTTATAGAACCATTTCATTCACGTTCATTTTATATTGAGAGAGTGCAAAACTGTAGGGGTAAACTGGAAATATGTCAACAATGTGATAAAAGTCATTTAAAAAAATGCTTGTTTCAGTCAGTAGTATATGTGAACAGATGTAAAGTGTCTTCAGGACAAATAGCGCCTCAATGTTTTCTCTTCAGATGCTTGTGCGTTGCATTAGTGCTGCTATGGTATGCCAGTAATATTTTTCACAGGGTACAAACAACCTTTTTATACTGTGATAATTTTAAGTACTCACATACTTTCGAAGCTTTAACTGTTTGGAAACTCTGATCAGACTCTGTTGTCATTACCATTTTCTCACACCTAAGTGCTGTGTGCGGTATAATAGTAATTTTTGCTTTGCTAGTATTTTCCACTGAGACTGCTGTCTGACCTATGCTTGACTGTCTGACCTGTGTTTGACTTTCTGACCTGAACTTGACGTTTGACCTATGCTCGACTTGCTAGATCAAAAAACAACCCTTTATATGGTATCAAGAGGAAGTGAGTCCTGCATGTGCAAGCAACAGACTAACCACAAAGTTTTGTGTATTCTATATTCTGTAACTCTCAGACCCTAGATACCTATATCGGTACTTCTCTTACTACCTACCTACCCTTATCCTTCAATTCAGCACACACTTAGTATTCTTTGTTCTTCCTCTGTCAAACTGCTCTGTACTCCGTATGACGATTGAACCTTCTCTGTGCAAAGAATAAAATACTCAAAAGACAGTTCAGTCTCTCAAGTTCCTTTATTTCAGTGTCACAGGACTCACTGGGTAAATTCTCAAGGGAAACAGTAGTTTTTCCACCACAGCGGCCGATCAGTGACTGGAGTCAATATTGATGTTGACGCATTACAGCTTTGATTATTCCAACTCATCGCGGCAGCTCTAATAAGCACGCTATGAGAGAGTTGCAGCATGGTACCTGGTGAACTTTCTGTTTTGTTTGGGTTTAGAGAAACTTAAGGGCCTCTGCTCATATTTAAGCCATACATTTTGGTTTACCAAATCTGTTGTATAAAGGGAGCCATACATGTCAGCTTATATGGAATGTCCATAAATTATATGGATTTCCCCCCATTTAATTTGCTTACAGATGTATACATAAAAACCTATGGATTATAAAGTGCTCTGTGCTGTAAATGAGAGAGAGAGCACCTGTCAAATATTATTTAGCTTTGCCTTAACTAAATGGGTCCTGCTATGCAAATGTCTTGTCTACCAAACCATTCACAAAACATTTTCACCAGAAACAACACATTTAGAAAAACACCCACAGTCATTACATGCTGATGACTAAGGAGTCTAATAGTTGGGGTACTGGAAAATTTCAGTTCATCACTGACATCCATCAGCCCCCAGACAAAATGCGTCTTGTTTACCTGAGATGTGGTTTGTGAATGCATTACAAATAAAAGCAGGGTAGAACACACAAGAATGGAATCATTAAAACAAATAAATCCCAAACACTGGTTCACTTTGCAGCCTACCATTTCAAACCTCTGTAAAATTCTATTCTATTTATATGTTATAGGTTTCTACAGGAGCTGAGGCCCTTTAACCTATTATAGCTCAGTGGAGAAAACAAGTGTATAGTACAGGAAACAAAGCAAATACATAACCTACTGCGTGATATTACATATATATTTTAAAATACATGTTTATATTTGCTACAGTAGTAAGAGTTTTAAATATGAAACTCTCAAAAAGTGACAAGATTGAACACAATTTTGTGTGAATTCCTAACATTTCATTTTTAGTCTGGCAAAAAAATTACCCTTTTGAATAGTCTTAGTCCCAGGATAATGAAACTTTTAAGCAACACATTTTCTTGTACACAACAAAATCAAAATTGCAGTGGTGTGAATATCTTTCACAGCTCAAGGAAATAATGTTTTGTAGATTTTCAGTTGCTGTAACAGGTTGTCTCCAATAAATAAATGGTTGTTCAGTCAGAAATTGCAAACAACTTCAGAATGAATACAGATCCTTGATAGTTTGACCAGTGACAGCTCTTATAAGTGAACACACAAAGTTTGCAACGTGGATGTTGGTGTCTTGGTGTCTTTCGGCCCAGGTACGTCTGGACATATGCCGCATTTAGATGATTTGTGGCAGCTGGGATCTGCAATCACTCAGAATTAGCTGAAGAATGGTCAAGTTGGCGTGCTTTGTAAAGTGAAAGGTTTTTATGCCTCACCAATCCATCAATGTTCTGCACTTCAGAGTGCAAAAAGAAAATATTCATTGTGGTGCTTGTTTCAAGAATAAAAAATCTAGACAAAGGAAGCAAAGTAAGATAAAAAAAGAAAGAGTAAGACATGAGTGAATGCATAATGATACATCATTAACGAGTCTGATTTTTGTCTAATGTAATCCATCCTTTCATTTCGTTGGACACATTCTGCAGTTGGGGAACTGAAACTCACAGTTAAACACTGATGGATACCTACCAAATGATGTACAGCTTCTAAGATTAATCACTGAGTAACCTTGCTTCAAAGCTTAATCTGGGATTATGGTATGATGCCTGCTGCCAGTACGTGACAGCTATGCATGAATTTTGGAGGCAATTTGAGGTTCCAAGACATTTTCTAACCACTGCAATGGGAAATGCTGCTCAATAGAAGCTTGTATTAGAGAATATAGTGCACATTAAGAATAAAGCAACAATTCTGGGAAAAAGGTAGATGATTTATCTTCCTTCTTATTTGGTTTAAATGATGTCTTAGTGCATTTCTGTGATTTATATAAAGCACTTGGAATGTTACCGTACAAACCTGCCTTTTTCAAGTAGTTTAACATATTTTATTATGCTTTAGGTTATTTAAAAAAACACAACCGTTAATGCAGTTTTGGTGCTACACTCACAACCATGCTTTCACAAGTTTTTTCACTTTAATTTGGGCTTATTGTAGCTCTAAGGGTTGAGGGCGTGTGCAGACTACACTTGATTGATGACTCCCCAACTCTGTGTCTTTTGTTTTACCTGCTCGAGCAAGACAACTTGCACCTTTATTTATTTATTTTTATGTATATTAAGTTTGGTGACAGACCAATGTCAACCAGAGAAGAGGTCTAATCAGACCGAATAATGGCAAAAATCAGGCAAATGATTGAATAAAAACAAAGAGGATGCCTTTAAAATTACATTCATACCCACCATAGGAGTATTCTCCATATATTTGTACTTATGTCCTTACTTTCAAAACACAAAGTGCTGTAAATTAATCTCTTCTAATAGAACACCAATTACTTTCTCTTTTAATACGTGCCTGGCACATTATTATTGGATAAAATCACAAAGGGAGGAAATTTTCAAAGATCAAAGCTGTTTTTACAGCTGAATGAAATCAATTTGCAAACATAAACTGGTTACCAAGCTGAAAGCACCTGAAAAATTGCTGTTTGTCCTTAAGGGCAAGAAGTGAAGCTTCAGTGAATGAAAAAGTAAAAACTCAAAGCAAGTCTCCACAGGGGATATTGGAAGACACTTAGAACTCCTATTAATCTTTTTTTTCTAAATAAAAATGTATATACATTTTCACAGCAGCTCAGGAGTGAATTCCGTGATATAAAAAACATCCAGGCAGCTGGAGATTTACACCTAAATGAATAATTCTGTCCTTTCTACTTATCCTTCACCTCTAATTTCTGAGTGGAATAAATCTCCATAAATGACCTGCTGTTTGTTTTTTCCTTTGGTCGAATAATAGTGGGAAACTATTTTCCAAAATCAAAATGCAAAATGATTTATGTAAAAATGGAGAGCCAGAAAAAAAATAAAAATAAAAACCCCCAAAACCAACTATAAATGTGTGGCAAGGTGCAATAATGAATTTTGGCATCTTGATTTGTCATTATTTGTTTTTCTATACATTTTTAAAGCACTGATGTTGCATTCTGCCTCATTTTTATGTCAAACCATGTTGATGACAGAAGTCTATGCTTTAGTTCAACTCATAGGTTGGATGGTTTGTGTAAAACAGGATACTTCTTCATATTCTGTGCCTATGTGTGCGGATCCAATTTCTCTGAAAGCTACAATTTGGCCAGAATATATAATATGCTATGTATTTCTCTCCCCATTTTCCATACCTGCTTATCCTGTTCGGGGTCACAGGGGGCTCTAGTCTATTCCAGCATGTATTAGGTCAGATGTTGAACAGATTGCCGTTCTATCTCAGTGCTCAAGATATGAAGATGTTACTTTCAACAATGGAAAATATGAAATATATCCTTGGGGTTTTCATCTTGAGATCTTTGGGGTATGAAGAGGAACTTATGTTGTGTCTCTTTTGTTTACATCTGCCGAATCTGCACTGTTATTTCCCTAGTTACCACGAGCAAATAAATTACTTTCTATGATAAGTGAGCTGTTTTGGTCGATGATTCTGGTTTAAGGCAAAGTCTCAAAATGAGACATCAGACTGAGTTTTTCATAAATCAACACAGCCGACTAATCCAACCAAATTACTAATACATTGACGTATGAAAAAGCAGTTAGTCTCCAGTCCACAATATTTTAATTTTACTTTAGTGAATTATTGCACTTGAAATACAATTTTGGAGGCAACATATCTGAGGGGTGTACTTTCTCCTCTACATGCACTTTTTTATATCTAGTTCTGACATTTATACAACGCTTGCATCACCGGGTCTTCATTCTCTTGACATTACATAAGAAAGGTTTCATAAAGAGATCCTTACAAAACTGTGTGATGCGTGTGTGGCCTTTCTTCAAGAATGAACTTATTTGTCCAGAGGGAGATTTGACTTGTTCAAATCTCACATGGGCCACATGTTAATATTCGCTAGAGGTAGCAGAGCTGTTGATAAAGTATGACCTGAGGATGCTCTGGTGCTTATGGGATTTAAAGTACTTAAAAAAAAAAAAAAGATATATACATAAATAAACCCCAGGAGGACCCCCACCCCCTTCCCTCTATACTTCAACACACATATATATTCACCCAATGATACAGGATAGACTCTTCCCGAGTAGTTTTCACAGACAAAACACAACATTTTCTTTGGAAGTCAGGTTAAAAAAAATGTATGTTCTGTCTTAAGTGGCCTTTGTAAGAGACGTGAACATAATAATGATTTCTACCCGAGTCAAGTAACCATGAAAAGTCAAGCCTCGTGTAAGATATACAACACTTTTTACCTATTGAGGCTTATGTCTAAACATTTGTCAGATAAAGAATGACAACAATACAGCTCTGCAGCCCTGTGATGCCAATGAACTTTAATTGCAGCATTTAGTGGATGTAATTACATATTATTTCGAACAGATTACGTTTCCTCCAAGTTTTAAGATTGTAAAATTACTTGCCATTTTAGACAAGCGAGGTGCATTTTCCTCATCTGCCTTTTTTTTTTTTTTACAGGAGGTTATTTGACTTGTCATAGCAGGAAACGCA
>OMNN01102561.1:25889-38135 GCA_900302755.1 Chromis chromis
GGATCAAATGCCTTTAACTGCATAGCCAATAGCATGCTTATGGCAAGTCTTGACGCATGTTTAATGTCTGACGAGCTGTGTAATTGCACTAAGGGAGCAAAATCCATGGAGAGTATTCATATTGGTTATACACACACACACATGTGGAGGAAAAAAAGTTTCTTTGCTAACCTTACAGAAGAAGCAGACCTACTGAAAGAGACTGTGCAGCTCAAATTATCCTTTCCTTTCCTTTCATTTTTTTACAGGTTATTACTTGTTTTTTCTTGCTGTAGCAAATCTATTCAAAGCAAATGAATAGATGGAAAAACTGGATACCACATTTCACATTGGGGACTCCGCATCTAACACCTCCGAGTTGTTAAAACACATGGAAAAGGCTCCATCTGTCCTAGATGACATGGGAGATGAGTCTGTGTTGTGCTTTGACTGTTACATATTGTTAAAGGTTGGAGACCCATGCTGAAATGTGTTGCTATTATCATAATTTTGAAAAGATTTTTTTTTGTACCTTGCTTTTACAAATTCACTGCTCAGTGGGGGTAGGGAGATGTAGTACTTAACTAATGGTAAGGTAATCATGAAGTAACAATGCTTTTCTATCAACTAAGCCTCCCGAAATGACTTGTTGTTAGAGGCCAGTTTTGTGTTCTTGGAGCCAGTCAGATGTTTTTCCTGGAGCACAAAACATTTTTGCCATAGACAAACCCATGACAGTGAAACTAAGAGGGGAATTTCAGGAGGATTTTACACATTTGGAAATCAGTACTTAAACTGCCACATATTTCAGCTATTACATATTTAAAAGCTGTTCCCTGACAGGTCCCTCTTTTGTTGGAAGGTGCCTCAACTCCCACCAGATGAGCTGAAATACTCCTGTCATGTTCAAAATCTTCTCCTCTGAATGGATTATAAACCTGAGGTTATGTTAACTCCATCATTTATATTGTAAAAGTATATATTGTTACAATATTATACAACTAAATCGTCAGTATGTGTTTGCATTCACTCTGCTCTATCTCCAAAAGCTTAAAGAGCAACAATTCATACATTACTTTGTTCATTAGTTTTATTTATCAATTTCAACTGTTTACTATTAATTTAGGTAACTTTAATTTAACTGCTAATCCATATTGTTAATTCAATTCAATTTTATTTATATAGTGCATATTTACAACATATGTCATCACATAGCGCCTATCATCATAAGGAAGAACAGAAAACAGAAAACCCAACAATCCAAAAATTGCTTTTGGATTCCCTATGAGCAAGCAGTCCACAACGGTGGGAAGGAACCAAAAAACCACAAGGATAGGGAGTGACAGAACCAGGCTCAGGGAGGGCGGCCATCTGCCTCGACCGGTTGGGCAGGGAATGGGGATGAGGGGGAAGGGGATGGCAGGACAGCAGGTGGTGAGGCCTGCAGCTGCAGATCAGGGACGTTGAGCTCCAGATCCAGAGACATCCGTGTTAGATAATTATTTCTGTTAATTCATTATTCATTCTGTCACCTAATTTTTGCTAACTCTTCTGTTATAACACATAGTGTTTCAAGAACTTCAGTACATCTGATATAGGGGCAAATCAAACTTAAATCACAACACCTTTTAGTTGGCTAGCAGCTTTGACAGTTTTGACTTGTACTCCTAAATTCTGTGTTCTGCACTTTTCTCCATGTGGGCTGTTTATTTTTTATTTAGTTAAATTATTCAAATGACAACAAAATGTCAGTTTTAAGTGTCATTTGTTTGACTTTTATCAGTAGGCCATGTTTTCACAGTGTTTGCTTGTTAAATATGTGGGAAAAGTCTCTATTTTTTCACATCAAAGTGCATCTGGCTAGGAATGACTGTGTTGAGATGGAACTTTTATGCCATTTGAAAACAACAAGACACCTTCACACTGCACTCTCTTGTTTTTCTGAAAGTGTTGCACTTACAGTCTTTGATGACATCTAGATCTTGTTCCCGTGGGCAGAATGGACCTCCTTTTAGTCACCCGGGACAAAATTGCGCTTAACAACCAAATGTGGCCTGCAGCCAGACTCAGCCAAACAATAATTTAATTAATGCTCATGTGTTGTAGCAACCTGAGTAAACAGATGGAAACGCTATTGTAATGAATGTTGTATTCCCCAAATGTTCAATAAAATAAAGTCTAAAATCTTGTGAAGTGTAGCAGAAGGGGTCTTTAGTGCATTATCATGGCAAGAGTATAAAGCACAGCATATGACCTGTCTCCAGAGTGTAATAAGATACAAAAAGATAGAAAAAGTGTTAATCTGCAGTGAAGCACTAGGTGTAGAGGGATGCGTCTATTCAGGAGAACCCCAGACAATAAAGCACAGATTGTTTGTGTGGTAAACATGGCCATACAAAGAAAAGCCAACTGATTACACAATGCTAAAGGTCCTTGAAGACATATGGAAGTTATATGAGGACACTTACAAACACACATTTCCTAAGAGTATCTAAATGCACACAGCTTTGTAAAGACCTTGAGGAGAGAAAACAACTGAGAAGAGTCGGCCTGTTTTTTTGTGTGTTTTTTTTTGTAGTTTCTTTTGATCCATTTCGTCATTGGACTGCAGAGTGCGTTCTCATTAGATTGATTGTCCTCTGGTATGCGGCTATCTATTTTGGTTGTTGGATGGTATTCGCTTGTGACTGAGTGCAGCCAGGTCCAGACTCTGCCCAGGCAGTGCATTACTGTCGGTGGGAGGCTTTACATGAGCGTCTAATCAGAGAGCTTGCCCTGACCTCCTTTCTGAATCAGTTAACCAGTCAGACGGCTTTCTTCTGCGGGCGACCCGCTAAGCAGCTTGACCCTCCTCCTCTTTGAGCCAGTCAACCAAACTTGAAGCCCCAAGTCTTTTCTGATAGGAAAGCCAATTAAACAATGGGGCACACCTCATTATCAAACTAGCCAACTGTTCATAGCTGGACCCACCTCTTCTGTCGGCGCTAACCAGTGAGAGAACTGAGTCAATATGATTACTGAGCTGGAACCCCATCACATGGCTACCAGCTACTTAGTAAAATTCCACATATGGCAAGCAGAGAGCATGGCACAGATTTTTCAGGAACCAATCGACATATGGCATTAATACACAGCTAAGAAATATTACAGATCAACACTTTGCAATCAACCCAGTGTCAGGGAAATTGAATTTTCTACATCATCAACAATAAACTAGGTTCGACCGTGCTTTATTTTTCTGACATCTTTACAAAATATTCACATAAAAACAACAACATTATAACTGTAGTGGTACAAATTATACACCATAATGTAGTTAGTATTTCATGTTAACATCTGCAATGCAAAGCTTACAAACCAAGACAGTAAACCAGTCTAGATCCTTATCAGTTATTCATCTCTGATTCTATTCAAGAAGACAAATGTCAAACAACATTGTTCTTTTGCGCGTGTAATTTGCATTAGTCTGTTAATGATGTATGTGTCATAAAGCCACGCAACCAAGGAAAACTTTAATCAAAGGCAAGAGAGGAAGGGAGGTGGAAGATTCAGCTACAGCACCAACAAAAAGACAAAGTAAAGATTTATTCTATTACTGTCACCGCTGAACATTAACCAGAAACCAAAGTCACATGCAGCACATATCACTAATATTGTTTGAACAAAACAGTTTTTGCCTGATGCATTTACAAAATGAAGGTTAAATAGATGTGTTTACAAAAAAAAAAGGTAGATGACTAATATAACCTAAAATAATTATAGTATCACAAGTGCTAGACCAGGGGTGTCCAAACTTTTTTCCCTCAGGGCCACATACAGAAAAATATACGAAGGACTGGGCCACTTACTAGAGGTGAGGTATACATAAATGCATAAATGTTAGTAAAATAAATCAAATGCAGGTAAATTACGTCTGAGCAAGCTAGCTATCATTTGCTTAATCTTCTCTTCCCACTTGACGCCAGTGTAGGACGTGAAGGCCTGATATTTCATAATGTCGTCGTACATTGTACTATTTTGTCACTGCAACAGTTTCACTGCAAATCAAACAGGCACACTTCCCATTGGTTTCAATGAAGAAATATCAATTTTTCCACCGAGTCTGAAATTTTCACTTGCGATCTTGTGTCTGTTTGGTTCCGCCATCTCTGGTGACCCTCAGCAATTTTTTTCTTTGATTTCTTGCTTTGTGGAGATGCTACCTTGTTCAAGACAGATGCTCCACTGAGTTTTATAACTAAGAACTACAATACAGTTAAGTGCAAATATTATGTGTGGGCCATAATCCCCTATATTTTTAGTCTTTTAGTCAATTAAAAAGGGTTGGCGGGCCGCATTTGGCCCTCGGGCCGTAGTTTGGACACCCCTGTGCTAGACCGACAAATTATTTGGATGATTGAAATTTTAATTCAAAACAAGGCAATATGTTATATGAGGCCTAACCGTTTGATTAATGCTTAAGCATTATGATGTGCTGCACTACTGGAGGTGAAGTAAAGCAACCTTGATTATATTTCGTACGTAGGTTATTAAGTTTACGTTTTGTGGAAAGTATTAAAAAGAGTGTAATGAGCAATGAGCAGTTCATAGCCTCTGCTATTGCCAGAATGAATTTCACTACACTGAGCTGACTATAAAACCTAGAATTAGATTGTTTTCACACCATGATAAACTAGCCAGACTATCATGTAATCCCGAATTTAATTACATCGTGTGAAGAAATATGATTGTTTGCAAAAGTTGTATATTGACGTGATGGTATGGACAGGTTATGATTCGGGTGATTCAAGACAACTCCATGATTCTCATTGTCCCTGAACCATTTAACTACCTCTACAGTTTTCAGAGACTCTCTCCCTCTGTTCAACTTTCATAACTCACATCCATATTTCCATTTTATCAGAGGAGCTGTAATGAACAGATCTCAGATTACTGTTTGATGTCGTCTTTAATCCTTCCAGTCAGGCAACTGAGACACCTTCTGGACTGCCTCTGCTGAGCAGATTTGGATCAGGAGAGCTGGGACTGCCTGCCAATCAGCACAGTGAGTGTTCAGCATGTGAACACTGACTCAAATGTATTCAGGAAGTAGCCCATTAACCAAGCTGCATGTATCTGTAAAGTTAACCATGAAATACAGGTTTCTCACTCTTGACACTGCATGCTATTGGGAAACAGTTTCATAAAATGTGAACGCTGTGAGAACTTTAGTCATGACTGAAATTAAAACGTGTGAAAGATTCTCACAATTTATCTGTGATGCAAACGGAACGACGGGTAATCCATTATTCATCTTGTAGGCGTTTTCATTGCTGGTTTTGCAGATGTCTAGATTGTCTCATAGATCTACATACGTTCCATTACAAATGGCACTCAGGCACTTAGCATGCCTGCACAGTAAATGACAAAATGATGTCACCATAATTTCTATCGATTTTGTTCATGCTTACTGAATAATTGGCAGAAATAAATGGAGAGCGGAAACATCTGCAGTCGTTTAGTGTGTGTAATCATTTACCATGAAAACATCACTTTGAAAAGGTATGCGAATAAAAGAGTGTTGTCAAATGTAAAATGATGGGTTATTTCTAAATAAGTGTCACATAAACACCGTTTGACAAAAGCAGTTACATTACTTAACTAAATATGTTACCCACTGTATGAATCTGCATGAATTGATAAATAAGCTATAAAGAATTTACAAAGCATAATATTAATTACATACATTTTCTGCCATGTGCTATCCAATACATATTGATAATATATGTTAGATAAGGGACTGAATGGAAAACCCCCAGAAAAATATGAGGAATTTTAATTTAAAGATGGAATCAGCGATATAAGGAAGTGGATGTCGCTTTGTCATTGCTAAAGCAAAACAAATATTGTAATATGAAACATCCTCAAGCAAATGAGCCCTCTTATCTACAGTGAGTGGATCCTCTTCCACAAAGCCTCCCGTGTTTCAGCAGTAGCCCACAATGGACAAACCAAACGCTGGCCCTGGAGAGAGTGTTTCACGTTGTCATACTGATGTCCAGCCACCGAAGCTTCTCCCACACGCTTGGAAACAGAGGATTGAGGGAGTTGGTCTCTATCAGATGCCACTAAATCCTACACATCCTACACCTCTAAGTCCTTGTAATCAAATATGATAATACATGCTAGTGTTTAATGCAGTCATGCATCAGTTTTAGGTTATTTTAAAAAGAAGATCATTTTGAGACACCATGAAACACAAATTGGGAAGTTTAAAGAAAACACATGTATTTCGTATTATTTTTAATGTCTCTCTTTATTGCTGCAGGCTGTAAAATAATCATCTCTTATTCTTTACATTTGCATTACTCTTTAAATCCAGTAGCTCTAACACCTTCTGTATAGCGACACAGTGGGTACTCTGCAGCTAGTTAATTTATTGACCGTTAAACTGGCCACTGCTGCATCAGTAATGTTATCCAGCTGAATTACACCAGGCTTCTGGTCCAAAGCTCACACAGGAATTCCTCTTAAGTCCCCTCTTTTTAGGAATATACTGTTACAGAAGTAAAAGAGAGAAAAGGGGGAAGGAAGAGAACAAAAATGATAGAAAAATAAATCAGAACCACTTTTTCATCTTCGGTAAAAGCATTTTCAAAGGCATCCCACGAACAAAAGACTGTTAAAAGGAAGTGTGCATATGATTGAAATTTTGACATAATGATGAATTTAATTTTAATCCTGTAAAATGTACTTCACTCTGACCAGAAGAGCTAAGTCATGTGCGTCAGGTCTAAAGAGTCACGTGGAAATACTAAATGCCCTTCACACATGCTGCTTTAAAAAACTTCATCTCAGTGTGAAAAGGGTACAGAGGGCAAAAGGGCAGGGTCTAAATTAAAGCCAGCTCAACCAATTATGTGCTCGCTGTCTAGTTCTATTTAAGATAAAGTTGATCATCTGGGCTAAAAATCCACAGACTCTCCTTATTAAGCTCCCTGATAAAGAAAAACACTTATCCGTGCTTTATTCTAATGACTTTTTAGATAGAGGCATTAGTATGCATTTCACACATTGGCAAATGCATAATAACTCATATGACATACTGTAGTCTGCGCAAGTAGGAGTCTAATATCTAAGCAAGAATGAATAATTGAGTAAGAGCCTTCAGTCCAAATGTCAAAACATAGTTTGTGTGTGTGCATGCACATTTTATTCAAGCAGCCTTAAAATCTGCATTTACAGCTTCACAGTCACTGTTTTCAGCCACACAACAAGTCAGTCTTGGCTTTTTATCTATTAAAATAAATCACACCCAAAAACAACATCACAGCCACAGATGACACTCAGTGTAGTAAAACATTTCTGTGACCTTAGGAGAATTATGTACAGTCCCAAAATGTTAGAATGTGGAAATTAAAGAAACTTTCTTTAGGAAGAATGCATATTGTAGGTGGAAGAGGAGAATGTAGGGGTGGAGAGGTGCAGAAGAGGTGATTCAAGGGGAGAGAGGGTGTGAAGTGATTCTTGAAGAGGCAAAGCTGCATGTGGGCAGAGAAGAAATGAATTTTTGAGAACAAAATTGGGTGGAGTGAGTCACTTAGTTGAATTTATATTTCTTTTGACTAGGCACTGATTGCAATTGTTGTTAACATTTGAACAACAATGTTACTCTTTGTGTATTAAATGAGAGGTGCAACAACACATTTATGGTTGTGTTTTGGCCCAAACAAAAAAAAAAGAAAGAAAAAAAAGACATCCATTCATCCATTTTCTAAACAACTTGACCTTTTCCTGTCCAGCACCGCACGAGGCTTCAGCCCATTACGATTGGATAGGAGTGTACGGCATCTCTCAACCGTTATGGTTTCCACTCTATCACAAACAAACGTATTAACACTCGGAATCACACCTACAATTTAGAGCTCTCGTTTCACCTGACCTGCATGTCACTGGACTGTGGGATTGAAATGGTGCACCTGCCGGAAACCCACACAGACAACCCACACATCGCAGTGGAAACATGCAAACAGCAACAGCAACAGCCCCAAACCACTCTGCCACCATACATACTTTAACATAAGGATGAGAGACGAGTGAGAGCGTTTCATAATGTTTATTGCATTTCAAATGGGGCATTAGCTAGGGAGCAGTAATAAAAAGAGCGGTCTCAACAAGTGAGAGATGTGCTGCCTTTTCTGTGAATGGATCCTTGTATTTTTATCCTGATACAGACATGAGTGCTTTATGAATGAGGCGGCGTACAAACGAACTAGTACTAGTAAAACCAGTTAAATCTAAAACTATTGAATGTGTGACTGGCAATGTGAAAGTGCATGAAATGGAAAATGATATCACAGTGGCTCACAAGGAAAAGAGCAGAAAATCCAACCTAGATTTCAGCTCAGCCCAGAGAGACAGTGACAAAGACCTTGAGTATGTTCAGGAGTAGCATTGATGGTGCTGGATGGCAGCTGAGACCACTGACTTTATTCTTTGATAAAAAAAACAGAAAAGAATAAAAAATTGGAATAGCTAATTGCCACTGCCAACACTTGCTCAAAGGAGCATGTAAGGTTGGCTGCGTTACAGTTTCGGTTTGTTTAGGACTGTTGATTTTGTAACAGAGTCGGGCTGGTGTCTGCAGTGTCTGTTGTCATGACAACCATAGGGCAATACCGGAGGTCTCAGCAGCTATCAACTGTCTTCAGGCTCCCATGGTCTTCAGCGGAGAGCAGACAGCCGACTCCTGCTGCAGCTAGTCAGTGTACTTCTGGCAGATGCAGAGTACAGTAATTGAAAGTGTTTGAAGTGGAGCAATGATGCGATCATGATTGTTGTTCTTCAGCAGCTGAAGAGGAGCTTGTTGGCAGCGGGACCCAAGCTGTAATCTGGATAAGGCAGTTCAGAGTCAATAGTTTTGGATGTGGTTTTCTGTTGGCCATGCATGTGAGCCAAGTTGGGCTCTGGGAGAATATTTTCACTGTGGCAGTTAGGACTTACAAAGTCAACAGGCAAGGATAATTGCAAAGAGTCAAAAAGCCATTTCTGGAATTAGAATTAGAATTAGAGTTAGATTCGGTCATATATTGCTGTTGTAAATAAATGGCCATACGTCTTTACACTGCTCAGACTTATTTAACCCTTAACAATCTGTTGCTGATTGGTGGGTCAGTCTCTCCAAACTCATGCTGTGCAGCTTAACATTGTTGCAACTGGCAAAATGTCTAGTAAAGCTCCTAACATCTCCAAAGATTTCAGTTATGTCAGGCTGAAACTGCTGTTAATGCATACGTGTTTCCATTCAGTGCAATGGTGCAGCCATAGGAGACTCATTTAGACATTGAAGACGTCATATATCTTCAATGAAGAGCTGAAAAACTATCTGACAGCATAAATATGACACTGTGAGATACCTCAAAGAGATTAGGGGGGAAACTGGATATTGTGGGTCAATTAACCCTCTGAAACCAAAAACCTGTAGTTGGGCATGAAGGACACGCTATCTTTACAAGAAATTCCAAAATGACACCATTAATCAGATCCAGAAACTGTAAAAACAGAAAGAATTGTCAGATTTTCAACTTTTTTTTTTTAGTATTTTTTTGGGGAGTTTTTCCCATTTTAATGATAGAGAGAGACAGGGTGAAAGGGGGTATAGAGAAGAGAGACATGCAGCAAAGGGTCTTGAGTCGGATTCGAACTCACGACCGCTGCTGGCGACCTGCGCCCACATGGTAACGCCTTAACTCAGTGAGCTAAACGGCGGCCGGATTTTCAACTTTTTAGATGATCCTTGAAACTACCATGTGTGATGTGCAGTTGTAGTGGGAAAATTAAGCAACTTTAAGTTTTAATTTGTGATGTTGCTCATTCAAAAATCCTCTTTGTACTAGATCCTTTTTTTTCTTATTTTTTTCTTTGTACTAGATCCTGTATAAAAAAACAAAAACAATTCCACACTCCTCAGCTGCACCTAAAGGCCACGGATGTCTCAGCTGTGACCGGCAGTCACGTGACAAAAATTCAGAGACTTTTGAGGTGAACGGCAGGCTGTGTTTACACGGAGCAGAAAGGAGACGACAAGAGAGACTGAGAGGAAAATAAAACATACCAGATCAATAAAATAAATGCCACATGGCTCAAAAATGGTGTGAGGAGGAGCAAGTTGTCAGCAAGTTGTCAGAAGACACATTCGGTGTGATAAAACATCTTTCTAGACTTGATGTGCAGAGTAGTGTGAAAAATGCCTAGTTTGTAGAGGTTGTAAAAAATGTAAATATCTATAGCATGTAGAGACCCAATATTTCCCACTGCTGGTAAAAAAAAGTTGTACATGTTGATTCCAGGTTTTCTTTTCCATTTTTGTAACATAAATAATCAATGAAATTCAACTTTACTTGTTTTTCTCAATGATTTATGACATTACAGATGTGTTATATTACACAGAAGACATTTATGAGTTCTCTTTCCCTTAGTCATGGTTGTGCTGTTCCTATTGAGGTGCACGACTTTATATTGCAGTGAAAAATGACAGCGAGTTAAAAATGTGACAGGAGCAAAAGACATCCACAAACTGCTTGGGGTTCAAACGGAGATTGACAATACTGATTTTGTCTGTTTGATTCTAAAGTGACATGCTGCAGATCAATGTCACGTCATGGTTTTCCTTTAAGTGCCATAAAAGTAATAGGAATAATCCCATCCACTGTTTTTAAACTTAATTATCGAAAATACAAAACTGGGCCAGGGTACTGTTTTGAGGACATATAGTACCAATTTAAATATAAATGTATTATTACAGATAAAATACAGGAGTCTTTTGATCCCTTTCTGTTCTAAAAGCCTGCTGAGTCCTGCTCAACAGGGAATTATTTGGCTTGCTATTTCTGTCTTAAATGTGAAGGGGTCCATGTGTCAAAAGGGCACATGGGTTTAGAGCACATGTTTTCCAAATCGAAGAACTGGGGCATTTTGTCCCATCTTACTGTACGTACAAACAGTGTCTCTGGCACTGATTTACTTCAATCAAAAGTAAATGAAACTTCTATCCATACAGTATTTACCCCCATACTATCCGTGATGATGATACATTTAGTAAATAGTCGTAATTTCATAAAATAGTGCCCTTTAATCTGCTTTAAATGAAATGAGATTGCATAATATTGTTTCTGGTTGAAATTAATACATGGATTACCAAAGTTAATCTAATGCATGGATTATCTTTGTTAATCCATGCATTAGGTGCAATTAGAGTCCCCCTTTACACATTAAATGTTAATCAGAATTATTAAATGCAAAAACAACCAGTCCGCTAAGCCCTGGTATGAAAATTGCCCGGCTACTGGGAGGCAGAGACGTCCGCGAGAGTAAGCTCTTTGCTGATCTATTGAACTTGTGATATTCAGTGTGGCACCTTGCCAACAGATACTGCAGGTGGAGAGGACATCTTTTTATAGGTGGAGAGTGTGGACTATGGCAATGATGAATGGTGGAGCGAAATTATTGTACTTGCCCTGTTAATCACTTTGATATCAGCTGACCTCCTAATCTGTGATAACATATTGCACTGTGATTTGAAAGGCTGTCTTCTGGTGAGAAAAGGGCACACAGTTGATGTATGGAGCCACGAGGGTTAGAATGGGATACCCTTACTTAGTGTTCAATTGTTATGACACAATTTTCTCCAGAAATTATCCCATTATACTTGTAAAAATGCTTAATTTTCTATCTGAGAAAATATGATGTGCTGCGTGGCTTGTTGAATTTATTCTGCCTTTTCCCTCTAATATCCGATTATATTTGTGATGTGTCCATTGAGTCTGATAATGAGGATGAGTCAAGACCACCATCTGGATATCATCCCCTGCAATTATTCATCATGAGCAAGCCGCAGTTTCTCTTAACCACACCCTCTTTTCTTAATCATAGTCTTTGCCTCCGGTGCTGGATCACCTCCAGCCACTTGTCTGTGTCCCGCCGTCTGCTAAAATCTAATCTGCATTTACTTTTCCAAGTTATTCTGCCTGGCAGTTCTCCCTTCCTCTCCCTTCCTCTCTCTCTCTCTCTCTCTCTCTCTCTCTCTCTCTCTCTCTCTCACACACACACACACACACTCTGTGGCGTGATGTAAGATGTTTATTGGATGACTGTAAATTAATTGCAAACATTGTGAATTTTAAGAGGAATTTAAATTTGGAGCGACCTGATAGCTGAGTGGTTAAGGTGCATATGGGTGTAAATACCCTGAGCAGAGTCACTGGTTCGATTCCCAGCTAATTGAACCAC
>OMNN01102567.1:15915-26794 GCA_900302755.1 Chromis chromis
TTTTGTCCAGTCCGATCCGCTCGGAAGGCCTCAGAAGGAGAGATCGTACATAATAAACATGTTTAATATTTACGGGAAGAAATCCTGTAGTGTGTCTGGTTCTCCGAGAGGAGCTGAGCAGCACAGTGTGTGATGTCACGTGTACCGGAACAATAGCCAATCAAGACGCGAGCTGACTCAGCTGACTGACGGAGGAGGAAGTAAATACTATAATAAATATACAGTAAATACTTATTTTTATGTATTTATTCATATTTATTGCCCCTCAACAGCAAAATTAAATTACAAATATATGCAATGTACTGCAAATTTTTTTTTAAACTGTCATGTAACTTCAGATGGGAGCGTACCTATGTTTCCCGCTTTGTATATGGCCTGGGAACATAGGACCCTTTTTAGGAAAAACGGGGAACATAGGACCCCGGGAACAGAGGGATGACCCCCTTCAGACAACCAGTAGATACGTATACTGGACTGTAGAGACGTTTCAAATTGACGTTCAATATCCCTGAAACGTCTCTGGCAACACATTTCGGTAGAGTTGCCGTCGCTAAACATTTTAACCAGATTAATCATGATGATGGATTAATCCGCATTAAAGCGTCAATTTTGACGGCCCTAAAAAAACCTCTGTCCCTCGGTTTAGAGATCTAGATGGTCTGATGAATAGTAGCGGTAACGGTAACGGTAATGGTGTTATAATGATGGGAAGAGTCAGTTAGGTTACTCGTTACTGACAAAAGGAATGCCGTTATTTATAACGCCGTTCCCAACGTAATTTGCAATGATTGTGGTAACGTTACTAATATTTTTGACTTGCTAGCGCTGGTGCTAGCATCTAGCGCACAGCCCTACTCTCCAAGCTATCTGTAATACTTGTGACAATTTTTGCTGACCTCCAACTCCTCGATGCATTCAGCCCACATTCATTTGTTTACACTGAAGTCACGTTTGACTACGTGAGACTTGGAATTTTTTTGATCATCAAGTGTGTGGTCTGTGTGTGGTATGTGAATGTGTGAAGGTTTGAAGAGTCCTGTAGTGTGTGTCGGCCTTAAGCAGTTGTTGCTCATATGGGTTTTACTGTGTAAGCACCTTTCCCATTCAGCTTTGAGGACTGTTGCTTTCCGACTTGTTTTTGTGTTTGCTACAAACACACCAGGCTTTGTAAAATACCTCCTTCATTACCTGCAGCCTTAGTCACAGTGATTAAGTCAAAATTAACTTTATCCAGGAAAACAGGTTCCTAGACTCCGAGCGCTGAAACTGAACTCAACTACTGAGGTTAGTTGTGACGCACAACTTATTTGTGCAGTGAGCACTTAGTGACCAAGAGTGACCTTAGGAAATACTGATTGTCTGCCGACTGTAGAGCTGGAACTCAGTGGTAATGCAATGTGTCGAATTTGTGAGGCAAACACACAACACAGACATCTCTCAAGGAACGATGTTGCATGTTTAGAAAAATATGGATGGTTTATTTGACCCCACTTTGACAAGCATTATAATCCATTTCCATGGTGTTCAAGTCTTCTGATGTCGATGAAACACAGTCTATATTCAAATATGAACAGTGGTATTTCTGTTGTCAACAACGCATTCATTCACTTCTCATCCTACAAACAGTTTTGCAAAGACACACACAGTATAGTATTAATTTATCCTGTCAAATACTCGGTTAAGTGGGTTTCTATTCTGAACTCACGAAACAGTGATGATTTATAGTTGTTTTTTTAAGAATCTATTGAAAACAGACAGTCTAATACAAAGTCCATCCAGTACAGACTTGTCCATAGTACTGCTTCTAGAATAGCTTATTTACAATCATCTACTGGAAGCAAAAAAAACCTGCCATTGCTTTAAGAACAAAACAAGCTAGCCATCACTATTCAAACTGAAAAATCAAATCAAAAACAGAACAGTTTTTTTTTTATTGATTGTGCTTTGTAACCCACAAAACCACTTCGTTTATAGAAATGGAACATCTGTCAGAGGCACCAAATAGAAGTGCTGATAACATCCATTTCTCTCATTGAGATTCTCTAGAGCTATGAGTAGGACAGGGCGTACAAATGGCTGTTTTTTTTATTCATTTATTTATATATTTATAAAGTAATTACAGGCTCATCCTAGTTCGTCACCTGTGATGGTGTTGTGTTGCACAACAGAAGTTACGGAGGAATCGGTTCTTGTGTTTCACCATGCAAAGCCCTTTAAGATTTGCCAGAAAAGGTCACAGAATAGATTTGTTGGACAAAGGGGGCTGATAAAGGCTTAAACAGACACTATCAGTGTTTTCCCACTAAAACATACACAGAATGAGGCCGAAGCCTGTGGATGAATAGGATAAATTAGACAGTGGAAATAATAATAGGCAAGTTAGCTGGATAATACTTCACCTCCCCCATCCACAACCCTCTCTGGCTTCAGATCTGGCTGGGCCTGTGTATGCAGTGTACAGTGTAGCTCGTTTTTCCGGTCTCTCACAGTAAGTTAGTGGATGTTCTTGGTCCTGGAATCTCTGACTGTGCAGGAACCTCAGTCAAAGGAAGTGAAATCGCCACTATTCTACTCTAAAAGAAGGCCAGTGTGTCCACGTACCTCAGTCAACCCAACCCCCTAGCACACAACAGTGCTTCTTCCCATGCAGTTCAGGTAGTCCCTGGCTTCTGTTACACAGTCACCTCAGTCTTGCTGCCTGTGCGGTAGTGCTGTGGCTGTTGTTGCTGCTGGTGGTGCTGTGGGATGTAGTGGAGCTGTTCCACAGTGTGAGTCCGTCTGGAGGCAAACGCCTGCCTCTTGTTTGTGGTCTGGTTCATGGCTAAAGTGTTGGAGTGGCCGGTTCCTCCTGCTCCTGGTGCCCCACTGGAACCGCCACCGCCACCGCCTCCATTGTTAGAGGGGCTGGGATGGGAGTGCATTTTGGTCATCTTGTAGCGATCCATGAGAGGCGTGGTTGGTATGAACACATCTGTGTGTGAGATGGCACGTGACATTGACTTGTCGCTGCCATGAAACCCACCAGAGATGCTACTGACCATGCCACGCTTCAACGACAACATCAGCTTGTCTGGCGAGAGCAGAGGATCCTGGGATAGGAGGCGGTCTTGTGAGTACAGGCGATCTTGTGAATAGAGGCGGTCTTGGGAGTAGTGGCGGTCTTTTGAGTAGAGGTGTTCCTGCGACAGGAGCCGGTCCTTGGAATACATGCGGTCCTTGGAGTACAGGCGATCTTGGGAGGTGTGGCGGTCCTGTGGAAGAAGACGCTCCTGGGATCGAAGACGTTCAGCAGATAGAAGCTGTTCATCTGAGAGGATCCTGCCTCCGTATGGGGACATACCATTAGAAGACATGCTGTATTCCTGTTGTGGGGCCCTTTGTGGGGATAGGACGCGGTCCTGGGACATGGCCCTTTGGACACGACGGGGCCTCTGCCTTTGCTGAGACTGCTGCTGTGAGGACTGCGACTGGGGAGGGGCCTGGGAGATGGAGGACTGCGGGGGCTGGCTCTGGAGCTGCTGTTCCCGGTGCTGTTGAGCAAAAGATGAATGAGGTGAGTTTATTCATAAGCTGAGGGCTAAAAGCTCTGCCACCCACTACTGCAGAAGTACAAGCCAAGCTATATAGCTTCTAACATATTCAAATCTGGAGACTCAGAGATAGCACTTGTGCTTTGCCTCATAGATGCTGCATCAAAATTGCAAAGTACATGACCTCGTTTTAAAGCCTGTGCACTTAAATTGAACACTCGTGTACCCACCTGTTCTTGACTCATTTTGAGAACATGCAAGGGAAGAGTGCCTCTTGCTGCCAGGTCGGGCAGGTGGCGCTTCCGAGTGTAGTAGTCTTCAACTTCTTTATCTGCTGCAGAGGAGATGGGAATAAAGAAACAGAAGCAAGGGGTGAAGAGGAGATTCAGAGACTGAAAGAAAGAGAAAACACGGGTAGGTGTTAGAATGCAAGGGAGAAGTCGGATAAAGTGGAATTGGAGAGCATTGCACACAATGCACAGAATGGTGTTGGCGAACCCATCTCTGTTTCACCTTTCCAAGCTCATGGAGGGGAATAGAAAATAGGATCACAGTCAGACAATATTACATGCTAGGCACATAACATCCACATATCCAGGCTTCATCTGGGATTCTACAGGCAGCTCTGGCTGTGGGGACAAACTTTCCAAAGGTCATGTGAAAGTCTATAAACAAACATCATCAAATCATACATGAAGCACGCAGGCACCTCATATTTACATGCTGGAAAGCTAATTGTGTTATAGCACGATCATGTCAACATTGAGAGCTGCAAGTGTTTTAATATCCTCGAGTGAATGTTTCATCCTTATTCAAGTGTGCAACCGAAAACCAAACAAACAAGAAAGCATGCATTCAGAAGCAGTTCAAAAAGACAAGAATACATTTCCAGAGACAACAGAGTGTAGGAGTGAATTTAGCATCAAATTCATGCCACACAACACAAATACATGCATAAAGACTTGACACTGAATACATTAACACACACACACACACACACACAGTGATGCACATTTACAAGAACTCTGTCAAACATCTTGTGAAAAAAGACAGCTGCATAAACCATTCAAATATGGAAATATTTATAAGTCTATGAATGAATGACCGTGCATGAATGTTTAACTGTCATTCACAGTTCGGGGTGAATGCCAGTGTCAGTGTAAATTATGGAGAGCAGACCTCTCCACCTTATCCAGATGACTTTTGAGTGTGAGCCTGCCTTTTTCAATAATGGGTGAAGCAGTGTTCACACCACCTGTCCAGATTACACTCAGCCAAAATCCCCATCAGCAGCGAGCCACGGGTGCTCGCTGCAAATCGATTCATTATGAGAGATAATAAAAACAAGATGTTCCTTTCTCAAGCATAATAGTCTTCAAGGTCTGGGCAGGGCATTGCAAACTCATCAACCATATTACCATAGAGTGAATGAATAACTCGCGCTGTATACTGTCCTGCACTGCAATGGGCTAAATGCTCTTTCTTCAGTTTGATACCAATTTGCATTAATAAGCAGTAGCATTCTTCTCTTTTATTATCTCAACAATGAAAACGCTGTTCTATCTCCCTTCCAGCACAATCCAACATGATCTATCAGTGTGCCGACACTAGTTGAGCAACAAAAAGAAACGGCAGAGCCTTTTGGCTATTTGCTGCAACAAATAATTTGCTTTGGAAGCAGAAAGAAAGTTTGAAGACTGAAGGACACTGCCTAAGGATATTTTCCCATTTGAAGACTGTCTCTTTGCCGGGCTTCTATCTCCAACTATTTGAATTCACTTTGTGTTGTTTTACCACCCATCAGAAACTATTATGTTAATTTTCACAAGCATTCCTCAAGTAAAAAGATGGTAATGCTTTTTTTTTTTTTTTCCTCATTCCATGCAACTGAGAACCAGTAAATAGCACTGCATCCTGCAAACCCATTGTACCATTTAGTTTGATGGTGCCTGGCAGCTACAAGTAGGAGCCAGTGTGGATTGAGCCCTGACGGGATGAGTTGTAAGATCGTCATTCCTCATTTTGACTGCAAGCCAGCAGTGAAGTGGGGCAGTTGTGATGAAATTACACAAGCCTTAAGGAATATTTGCGTTTCACTTAGAGAATATCATGAGATGAGACCTCATTACGCAGCAGAAATCCAGCGTAGCACCACTAAATCAATACCGAGCCGGGCCAGGCACACGGAGCCGCTTAATGTACTTATACGCTCCAAGAGAAATAGTGGCTGCAGCCTTTAAGTGGAGACAAGGGACGCATGGAATATCAATGACTCCGGGTTTTTTGAGATGACTAGTCTGATTTCATCAAGGATCAGAGAAGAGAAATGGATGCTTTCTGATTCGGAATAAAAGCTCTCTCCGTCCACTCAAATGTTTACTCTAACCGGAGCTGCGAAATCTCCCGAAAAATGTGTATGAGTGCTTTTATCTACTGTTTGATGTCCTCAGTACAGCAGGCAGATCATTTTCACAGCTGAAGCACGTTGGAGGCCCTCAGTAAGTCCCCGTCAGGAGTCGGGGGTAGCAAACTCAATGCAGTACTCGTATCATGCAGGGCATCAGGGCAGGGAGCCTACTCTTGCATTAGTGCAGTGAACTTGGACCTACTGAGTTTCTTCAGGGACGAGAATCGGTTGAGGTCGGCTTTGACGGCCACCTCGTAGGAGGGTGGCAGGTGAGACAGACTCTGGAAGGAGCGTGAGAAAGACAGGTCGTAGGGCTCCGTCTGCGACGTCAGGATGCCACTTATCCGATTATTTTCTGGAGACACATACGTACATATACAGAGACAGAAGAGGGAAGAGGAAAAAAAATGGGCAAGCTGCCTTCTCCTAACCCCCCATCCCTCCCGAGAAAGCCTAGCAAAAAGGAGACCCCAGGCAACCATCGCAGAAGACCACCTGCTGTAGTGGAGAAAAGAGAGTAAGCTGGCAGACAGGCTGGAGTTTTAGTTATACAAATATTTCCTGGAGGCAGAGGTGCTGTAAAATAATCTCTAAAATCATCTCATCGCATGAAGTAATAATTCATGGTTGGATTCATGAAAGCTCAGTTATTATTGTGAGCAAGTGAATTCAGTTGAGCAGGAAGTAAATAATTCATTGTTGTTGCCTGGGTGGTTATTGAGAACATTGAGGACATGCTCTTCATCATAACTCTGGGACTTTGGAGGTCGTAATGATCAAATAGACACAAGCATGAGTCCTTAACAGCTGGTCTTAGTACAGTTTTATGATCACCATTGGGTTGGAGTTCAACAGCTTAGTCATCATACTTCAGTAAACAGCAAACTAAAAAGTTGATACGCATTAATATACATTAATGTTAAAACATACCGACTCCTCAGATTCATCAGTAGTTCTCGGCACCCTGAGGTGCTGTAGAGCCACTGCAGTGGTGGAGGTCAGGGAGAAGAATGCTGAATGTGCTTAAAGTTGCCTGAATATAAGAAAGTGATCTGATGCTTGCACTGCTATCTTAGTTAACCTGAATCTTTTCTTTATTTCAACTAAATTCAGCTTGATTTGTTTGATTAGTAGTTTCTCTGTTATTGGAAATGAAATAAAAATCCACTTTTGCTGGGGAGGACCAGCATCATGTGTTCAGTTTAGCTTCTTAACAGGAGCATGACCCACTGAGATGTAGAGTGATGGCAGTGTAGTATAGAGGGGCGCTTCATTGTCTAGCAGACGTTCTTTAGCTTGTTACAGACACGTTTCAGTTTGGCCTTTTTGCAAGTTATGCATTAATGTTAATCAGCTGCAGCAGATTTTAGAGCTGTCACTTTTAATTGGAGTGGAATCTGTTGCATACTAATGTTGCTGTATCAGTAAACGAGACCATCAATGCTAACCATTCACAACATACCGTGAAGGAACGTTTGCGATTTGACGTCATATATAGAAAAATGGGGTTCAAGGTGTGGAAGTAGCTAACACAAACCAACCCATGAGTCAAATTCTGGATATAAACACCCAGTCCTAAATTACAGACTGAAGTTGAGTGTTTTTAGGCCAAAAACAACATTAAAAATGAATCTTCAGGCTGAATTATAGCCTGGCATTGTGGAAAGGGCCTTGAAGCAGTTGACACATGATAGAATGCATAGAAAACGTCATTTGATAGTGTCAACCAATGTCATTGTTGGTCTCTACATCCCTAGTTGTTGTTTTATATGCGATCGAATGTTAGTATTACAACCACCAGGACTTAGGTGTTATTTTTCCTAATCTCTCAAGCATTACTTATTCAATAAAAGTCTGTCACTCTGCCAGCGAGTTGAGCATCTGCCTTTGACAAACGGTTGCATATCTAAAACTCCAACTTGCTGGTGGCAGTGATGGGGAGTTTAGGCGGACACACCAGGCACACAGCGAGCGCCTGGTGTGGGACTGACTTGACAGGTGACGTGGTGGTTTGACGGGAGGAAACAGCGGTCCAAAAAAAAAAAGAAAAAAAGATGGCGAGTGAGGGTGGAGGGGGGTAACGAGACAACACACCAAACAACAGATGTGTGCAGGAGAGTGACCCCCGCTAGTGACAGCGCTGTGATGTGATCTGGGACAGGGCCTGGACTGACTGTTGTTGATGCGACGTGATATGATGCCAGGAAGACGTACTGGGGGGGTGTGACTGGACCCGAGCCCTCTATTATTCTATACTCTACTCTTTCTCTTTATCTCTCCTTCTCACACATGCACGCACACAAACATTCTGTCCCCATTCACCGCCGTCTGCCTCGCTCTGTCAATCTTATCTGTCCGACCACGCTGCCACCCACTTTCCTCCGCTCCCTAATTCTTTCTCGTCCATTCAGTATTCCCTCCTCTCTTATTTTCTTTCTCACTCCTGCTCTATCTCGCTTTTCCCCCCTGTGAGCCGCGAGTCTGTCACGCAGTGCAGAGCAGCGGGCATGGGTGCGGCTCCAGACCAGCCTCCAACGGACAGATAAAAATAGGGCTTTAGTAACTGCTGCAGGATGGAGAGAGAGAGAGAGAGAGAGAGAGAGGAGAAGACGTGGAGATAAGAATATCTAAAAGGGACAAAAAGGAGACTGATATACAAGAAGGAAAGACAAAAAAAGGGAGCGTGGGACGAGGAAGGAAGCTCCAGAGAGTAGGACGGAGAGGTGGCAGCAGGGCTGGGTGGCAGCAGGGGGTCCTGGGAGCTGTGGGGAGGGGGGGGTTTAAAGGATGTGAACGATTTGAGAGTGGACTGTCTGCCACGCTGCATCAATAAAGGAGGAATCGACTCACACTGTGGCATGCTGTAAGCTATCTCAATAGCAAACACATTTAACTGCTTCATCACGACGGACAGTACAACCACACAGACCTGGCTCAAATAGGCATCTAGTTGCATATTTCAGCAAAAGGTGTTACAGGAGAAGACTGGTGATATTATATATTTTTCTTATTGCCAACAAATCACATGAAAAGGCCAAAACCAGCAATGAGTTGACTCTACTAACAGGTAATACCTCTGGAGCTGTAACCTGGCACTGGGCCCTGCATCACATGTTGCTACACCAAGATGAACAGGACCACTGCTGTTTCTTTGGAGTCAACCTCACATCTGTCCTGATAACCAGACTGAATAGCCCTTTATTATGATACACACTTTGTTCATTTTAGCAGATTTCTTGCTGCAACAGGGTTTAATTTGTTGTTTTTGCTTTCTCTTGGCCATACCACCTTATGGATGCCTGATCCCGTCAGATCTCGGAAGCTAAGCGAGGTAGGGCCTGGTCAGTACCTGGATGGGAGGCCGTGAGGGAACACCAGGAAGCCTGGGTGAATGCAGTGTGAGAGTGATGGTTGGTGGTGGTCAGAGATTGGCAGCCTCACTTCCGTCAGTCTACCCCAGGGCAGCTGTGGCTACATACCTAGCTTACCTAGCTTACCACCATCGAGTATGGAGTGAATGAATAATGCAATGTAAAGTGTCTTTGAGTGTCTAGAAAAGCGCTGTATAAAACCAATGCATTATTATTATTATTATTATTATTATTATTCTCTATCAGTAGAAGTAGACATATGTTGACTGCAGTTTTTGTTTACATTCTGGCATTAGTGCTTACCTTTTTTTTTTAACAACTAAAAGAATATTTGAACATTTTTTCGTTCTTCAATTCGACCTACAATGTTTACAACTGTGTCATTCTCATTCATGGTTTCTGTCAACACTTTTATGGCTGTAGCTTATGAGCTAGCTAGCAATCATAGACTGTGTGGACATAGTGACCATAATGTCACCTGTTGGTTTGTGGACTACTGTTTTAAAACCTCTAGTTTTGGAATTTGGCTGTCACCATCTTGGTCTTTTGAAATCAGATGGATCTGAGCAAGAACACACAGTGACTAAAGCATACAAAACTTAGTCATCTATTTTACTCTTAATTGGAGCATCATTTATGAAATGAACACCATGCTGAGTCCTGAAACTAGTGATTGAGATCATAAACGCATTAGGAAAATGTTTACGGAGGTAACAGATCAAGTGAGAAGTAGGGTCATTTTCTCATAGACTCCTATACAATCTGATTTCTTTTTGCAACCAGAGGAGTCGCCCCCTGCTGGTTGTTAGAAAGAATGTAGGTTTAAGGCACTTTCACATTTACTTCACTTTTCAGACCTAAATCAATCTTTTATAAATAGTATGGGTTAAAAGGAATGCATGACATTCAGTATCCATGCTTTTTATGTAATTGTTAAGTAAATTTAAAGAGAACTTTTAAAAAGCTGCAAAAAGGAAAATGTAAATTAGGCTTGTTTCCATTAACTGGTTAGGAGTGAATAAACAAGGCTGCATGGCCGCAATAAAAATAAAGTATGAGAAGTCAGAAACAAAACAAGTTGACTGCCAACTCCTAAAAACCATGAAGAATGGTAAAGGGTCTGCACTTATATAGCGCCTTTCTACCTTAGTGGTACTCAAAGCGCTTTACCATGTGTTTCTCATTCACCCATTCACACACACATTCATACACACTAATGGTGACAGACTTCCATGCAAGGTGCCTGCCTGCCATCGGAGCAACTTGGGGTTCAGTGTCTTGCCCCAAGGACACTTCGGCATGTGGAGGGGCCGGGGATTGAACCACCAACCTTGTGATCAGTGGACAACCCACTCTACCACCTGAGCCACAGCCGCCCCAAAGGAGAAACAAACAAGTCTTTGTCTAACTATGATGAGAAAAGTGAATTGTTTTCAATCGATAAAGTTGTACTTAATCTTTCATATCAGCTGGTATTGGTCATGTTTCATGCTGCCCAGAGACAAAAACACAAAACAAGCAAAAGCAGCTGATCAGAATTCATTTAAAAAAAAAAAAAAAAAAAAAAGGGT
>OMNN01102567.1:26814-40296 GCA_900302755.1 Chromis chromis
ATCAAGTGAGAAGTAGGGTCATTTTCTCATAGACTTCTATACAATCTGATTTCTTTTTGCAACCAGAGGAGTCGCCCCCTGCTGGTTGTTAGAAAGAATGCACTTCCATTTTTTACATACTCAAAATGCCAAATGTAATCAATCAATAAGGCTTCAGAATTAAATAATTTCCTACAAAGTACCAGTAACAATGCATGTGTAAGATAGTCTATGTCATTTACTAATATACTTACTGTAATGTATAGGCATATTCACTTTTGTGTCTTAGTGAAGTCGGTTGCATCATAAAGTCACCCTGTTGGAGCTCCAGTTTTGAGAGTTGTACCATTATAAACGCGGCATAACACAGTATTGATTTGGTTTTGGTCTTTTTATCTGATTTCTTGTCAACAAGAAAAATACAACATAACACAACTCATTCATTCTCATTCAGCTTGGTTCCTGTATATTAGCGAGTCAGTTTTCCAGGACAATTCTGGGACTCTTTTGCCCCACGTGGCAAACCGAATTTTCTTGTCAAGCAAATGCTACTTAAATCAGGTCTGAAAATACACCAGTTTAAGTGGAAGAAAAGGAATACACAAATGTGGGGGTTGGTTTGGTGTGTATGTGTACACAGATGTGTGCTGGAGTGCAATAAATGAGTACTCACACTAAATTAAATGTATGTTTGCATGACTTACCACGCCTCAATGATCGGTGAGCTACCAAACCCAAGTGAAAAACAAATATTTCAGAAACATGTTGACGGAAACAGAAGCTACTGTACACAGACATCCTCCATATTAAGCATGGCTAGCACAGAAAAGCCCCCCTAAAAAAAAAAGCGTTATTCAAATGAAATCAGCTCTATCCTCTACTAGGCGTGTGATGTACACTTCTGTGTACGACTGCATATTTTCTGCTCGTGACATGGAGCAGTATCTGCGGGTAGTTTCAGTTGCAGGCCGCTGGCGGGGTCGTGGCAATGGGTTTTATCTGGAAAATACACTGCATGCTGAAATTTGAAGGGATTTCAGGGAGCTACTGATCAAAGTCTCTGTGTTCGATGTGTTGTTGAAATGGATGTTTCATGTTTTCCCATAGATCTCCAAGGCATTTGTTCCCAGTATGTGGCTTTCTTATCTGTGTGAGTGTGTTTCTGTATGTGTGTGAGTGGACCACATGGTCAATTATGTCCATAAAGACGGAAATGCAGAATTCAAGCATATAGGCTCTGACTGTTCGAAAGCTAGCAAGTCTTTTTTTTTTATATATATATTCGTGGTTGACACAAACAGAATATGAATCAAATGGAAAGATCAGAGTGATTTAATAAACACAGAAGGCAGTGAATATTCAGCGTATGGCCTCCTTTTCTTTCCTTTTATCTCTGCTGTCTTTCCTCTCTCCAGCCTCCACCTTGTATCATTACGCCTCACATCTGCCAGTCTGCGACCCCGGGCCAGCCTCCACTCCCTCATAAGAGCTGCTCCGAACAAACAGCTGAACGACATCAGTAATGAAAACGGCTCTCGGTGATGCTCCTCTCAGGCAGCATGAGGTTATGGTGATAACTTTTGTTACTGTGGGATAACAGCAGGGAACATCGCGGGTTTCCACACGCTCCGTCAACCACGGGACAGTATGACCTTGACAGAACATTAAGTTGATCCTCAGCCAATTGTATTCCCTTTTAAAAAGAAACGACATGGGCAGCGGCTGATCCTGCTCCCAGAGAAATGTTCATGGCTATGGGCCCCTGACACGTCTATGATTCAATCTCCAACAAAAAAAGCCTCATTTTCAATAAGAGAATGGATTCGCGGCGGAGCGAATTGAAAAGAGGACCATGTCAAGGGGTTTGTCACACATCCATGTCAAGCACTATATTCCGCCCCGGTCCAGACTGCATCTTAAACACAGAGCTGAGCTGTGAATTCACTTGAATGTTCCCCTCTCCCTCTAATTCTCTTACCATTCTTAGGTGTGCGTGTAGGGCTACCTAGAGCCACATGGTTATAGTTGTGCTGATGGGTACCTGCAATGACAAAAGCAATGAAACATCCGTTCAGTGTCCATGAGGGACGTTCTGTATCAGCTCAAATACAGACTGTTAGCAGCAGTGTGAGGCTGATAATTAAAGAGATAATTCACTAAAAGCTGGCAATGTTGTCCTTTGGTGGCAGTTTGAGAAATGCTTTCATACAAATCATAAAATACAGATTGATGTGGAGAATTTGTGCATTTTGAATTGGCTTTAATCGTGTAAATAAGACAAGGGGGCCACATTGCCATTCTTCAATTGCTGGTAAACCTATTTAGTGAGTGAAATATCTCTTTAATTTCCTCAAATTAGGGGAAATGGACATAAAGAGAGATGAGAGAGATTGTGGGATGAGTGAATGTAAGTGGAGTCCGCTGTAACCTCAGCATTACCCCGCAAAGCATGTTTACATCAAACAGAATCCACAAAGTCAGAGGCTACAGCAGAAACATTAAGGAAGAAAAAAAAAGTATATAAAACAGGGCTGGCATGCATTATTAATCACTCCCTGTCCTAGAACACACAGGCACTCTTATTCTTTGGAAGCTGTATTATTAAAGAGCAAAGACACAGAGACGACATGAATCTATGCATTTATGTAGAAAAAAAAAAGATCAGCGAGAGCGTTCTAATGCAAGAGAGCACCAGCAGAAGATCGGTGCTTAGTTACCTCTACAGATGAATAAAACACAAGCACACTGTTTTACATCACACGTTCGGTTACAGAAACACACGGCAAATAGAGGTAGAAGTTACTAAATGCTGGGTATGTGTGTGTTTTTTCTACTTTCATCCATGTTTCCATACACTTGTTAAGCAAACTTTTGAAATGCTGCAAAAAATAATGAAAAAATAAAAAGTGCATCAGGCCAACAACTGCTTTGGAGCCAATAAACTACACTTTGTATCATCAGTAGGTGACCATATAGGCTCTGTTATACATGACTGTAATAAATAAAGTGGAAGAGGCTGGAAACAAAACCAGTTTGTTTGCCAACCACGAAGAAACCTCAGAGAAGAAGGAACAAACCAAACTTTGACCATCGACAAGAGAAAAATGCACAGAAGTCTTCAGGAATTGTTTAAATTGGTCAATTATTCTTTAATGTCAGCTGGTATCTGCTGTGTTTCATAATGTCTGAAGTTAAAGACAACAAAAGAAGTTGAAACAGCTGATCACTGATGTGAATTCGCCATGTGAGAACGTATTTGAACAATGTGTTTACATCTCCTATCATTCAAAAAAAGTCAAAAACCACCTTGAACAAGCACAACAACTTCATTGCAAATTAGTTGATCACCTTTTCCATTTTTGATTGTGCATAAAAATATAATAATGGCAACATAGCTTATGAGAGAAATGTGAAATCTCCGGTCATCAATCCAGAACAGTGATTGTAAATAACACAGTGAGGACCGTTCACAGGCATGATGATTCAGAGTTTTGCTGACCAAAGACAACCTGCAACAAAATTCACACAGTGTCAGAAATGTAGGACCAACCAATCAGAATAAGACCAGGAATGATGCAGCATGTTGAGCCTGGTGACACGTGTTAATGTTAGGGCGAAATAACACGCACACAAACTCACAATTCAGAATGTTCGAGGAAGTTTGTGTGATTCTAGCAATCAGGAGTAGTGGAGCTTCATTCTCAAAGCATACGAGCAGAACACATGAATGACAGCAGCGGATGGCGTTCCTCTGCTTTCATATACTTTATCTATTTACATCGCAGCGCCGCGATTCAGCAGACATTCAGCTCACAATCTGGCACGCCTCAAACTGATATCATACAGTCTGACACAGATGGAGACCAAGATTTTATAAGAGCCATCTCACACAGTGGTGACACGCAATAATCGTTGCTGCTGCACAGACTAAAGGGACCTTAAGCCACATGATAGCAGCGACAGCGGTGGCAAAGTTTCATTTGTAGACTGACCCTTAATGCCCCTTTTTTATTTTTTATTTCCACCTGAATAAACATCCCTAAAAAGGCCAAAATGAACAATGATGGGCTCCATGGAGATAATAGAGCATAAGAGGCACTCTGGAGAACATTACATAAGTCTGTGTATAATAAGTCTGTATCTCTGTCACCCAGTCAGAGTTAGATTTGAAAAACTCACTTATTTTTAGTTTCCCCTAATCAAAACCGCAAATTAAAGAGTAAATAACAGCCTTGTTACAATGAGTCAGTGGTACTGACGTCAATGAATCTGATGGAAAATTCTCAACTGCAGCGCTACACACACAAAAAAAAGCCCTACTGTTTGGGCTCAACAAAAAAACACAACGCAGTTTGCATCAGTCTTTCTGAGTCAGGACAACTAAGTTGATTACTCATAGAAATGGCATTGTTCCAACCTGTATGTCCATGTTATTTAAAGGGAATTTCCAAAATCATGAACACAAGTTAACAAACATTTTAAAAATGAAGCTCCAATTAGATTTTCTTCACTATCTCTAGGCTTTTTTGATGTTTTGTACATTGTAGATGGTAAATATTCTGCACTTATATAGCACCTTTCTACCTTAGTGGTACTCAAAGTGCATTACAATGTGTTTCACATTCACCCATTCACACATTCACACATTACCATACCAACTGTTAAAAACCCAACAATACCTCAAAACATATTGAAACCTTCAGTGTTTCCTTGCAGCATGTGGCTAAAAATAGTTTGTACAGATGCTTTTTACAGCTGGCAGTGTTTGAATCTTTTCAACATTCACACACCAATGGTGACAGACTTCCATGCAAGGTGCCTGCCTGCCATTGGGAGCACCTTGGGGTTCAGTTTCTTGCCCAAGGACACTTCAGCATGTGGGGGAGCCGGGGATCGAACCGCCAACCTTGCAATCAGTGGACAACCCGCTCTACCACCTGAGCCACAGCTGCCCATGCAGTAGCACTACATGCAGTAGCAAAGATTTTTCAACAAAAATGAGTTTAAATTACTCACAATATTAAGTTGATGCACTTACCAACATTATTATGCCAACCTAACTTATCAAAATAACAGTTGAAACTTAAAACCTTTATCTAAATCAAGAAATTACAATGTGTATGTTGCAACCATTCCTGGTAAACATAGGTCCCCTAAATTAATTTACATCTGCAGTCTCTGGGCAGGAAGATTATAAAAATGTTCTTTTTCTAATAAATTTGATGCAACAGAAATGAAGAACAACAGGAGGCCTCTATATTAAATGCACCAACCTCACCAACTATACAAACATGCGTGGTTGCATTTTAATAGCTGGTGCATGAACCTCCAGGATGGATTGTTGTTAAAAAGCTCAGAGAAAAAGTTAGTGAGTGGACCTAGAGAGAAGATTATTACATGGAAATAAAATAAACATTTCTAGCTCAGCTTTCAGTACAAGTCTTCAAAATCCAATGTGTTTTCAGTGGTATTATAAACCAGTTGTGTTGTGTACGTTGTGTTTCTGTATTGGCTTGTGTGGTCTGTGCTTGCAGTGCGCTTCATGATGATGAATATATGCTGATGTGTTTGTCCGTTTGCTTTCATTTCGTTTATTTACATATATATTTGAAACTGCAGTCCCTGGAGCTCTCTCAGCCTCCGTCACACAGACCAGTCCTGTCTGTGGTCTCTGCCCTTTTTCCTGTGTTTTTTCCCTCCATATTCCAAGGACGGTCTAATCAGCAGTAACAGTCTCCAGTGTTGTCGTCTGGGTAGGCAGAGCCATTTTAATTTCCAACTCAGAGAATAAACAACAGTTTCGCCCAATCATCTATCCATCCTACTGTGCAGCAGTGTTTGCGGATGACAGGGAATGTGATGCAGTGGTTCGGTGCTCGGCTGGGCACCGCGCTGTGGAAGGTGCTTTAGTTGAAAGATGGGACCTTTACTGAGCCCATTGTACTGCGAAAGTTGATGAATGACAGCTATTCACAGCAGTGTGTAGGGAAGTGTGTGCGAGCGGCGGCTTGTGTGTCGGCATGTGAGGAGGAGGCAGCATTAGATGGAGACCCCGGCGTAGAATGTTGCCGTCGCGACACGTTCATTTGCTGTCTGCTGCTGTGCCTGTTTAAAAATGCATTAGAGCCAACTGCTGAAACATCCATTTACATCTGTCACAGAAGTGAAGGAGGAGAGCGAGGCACGACGTGCTCACATCATGGGTTTCAATATTTGCTCGAGCTATGGAGATAGATGGGATGTGTCTCTTCTGTGTTCCTCCACTGGCTTTGCCTTTTTTCACATCAATGCTTAACACTGACTCTCACAGAAAAGATTATTTGAGGGCGTAAATTCACAGAGATCAGGGACGGCTCCTTTCGAATATATTAAACGAACGGCGCTGCAATATAAATTTAGATCAGTTTAGTTATGGACTGTGGTCTAACAAGGGTAATTTAACCTGGGGCCAGATGCTGTGTGACACATACGAGTAACATGTCAACCCTCTGTGCACTCATTGTTATATTGTGAAGGTCATTACTTGTTTAGTAAAGCCTGTCATGTTTGTAGTTTTTATAATAGAAGTCCTAGCACAAATTGTTAATCCCAAATAACACTACTACTAATTAATCGTATACTTTTTTTTAAAGCAAGGGTCATTTTAAAATGTCAAAACCAACAAGCGAATGTTTTGATATAGTGGCCTACATGAGAATTACTAATAAATTTAACAGGCTGGCCCTTTTTTCTTCGAAAGAGGACATGAGTGTGTGATCCAAGCAGCTCTTTTCCTCTCGTGCACTACTCTCCATTAATGTGAATATGTCATCCTCATGTCTGTAGGAGCACGTGTTCCTCAAGTCTGAGCTGCTGTCACATGCAGATTTCATGAGCAACGTGGCTTCGAGGAACAACAAGAAAGTCATGCCGGGGAGTTCTGCTGGTGGCGTTACAGCCACAGGAAAACAATCATAGAGCGGTCATAAGTAATAAACCTGTTTGCTAATATTGCTTTCAGCTATCAGTAGAGATTTGGACAATTTAATAAGCTTTCTGTTAGTTTAGGTCTAGCCTTAGTAGCCACTTGAACCTTGATGTAAAGTGCAGTCTCACCCATATCGTGCAAGTACAGAAGCTCTCTCCGTCACTGTGGTGGGTTTGTCTCAATGAAGCTGTGAACATCATTAATTAAAAATAAAAGCGACCTGTGTCTGAGTGACAGAGTGCAGAATGTTATGGATAATTAAATTGTAATTAACACGTCCTTTTACCACAAAGTCTGAAGTTTAAACTATTTTAGTTCCCTAGCCTGTTTTCCAAAAACATCAAATATAATACTCTACAGTACACACTTGTGAATGACTTTGCTAAAATAAGGTAAACAAGTGTTTGGACGAAGGCTTTATTTCTAATTAGTGACAGTTCTTTTAGGCATGACCTGATGAATACCTACAATAAATGATCAGTGCTACACTAAAGCTTGTTTTAAGTCTTGATGTATCAACCAGATCATATAAAGAAAAAGAAGTTGTCTGTGGCCACGTCAACTTTATGTCCCTGCTGAAGTTGTGTTCACATTTTTCAGTACAGTAAATGCTTCTATTATTTATCATCAGACTATCTGACACCAGACTGTCTTGTGTTTTAATATGGATGTGATTATAATTAACAGACTGTAGTAAAATAAAATGTCCAGTGTCTGGGAAGTTCCTCAGAAGTGATAAAATGTAATCAGAAGTGGCCTGTTAATGATACACACATGGCTCTCCTCCACATAAAACACATTAGCATAATTCCTATACTGCATTATAGCTAGTGGATATGTTGCCATGCAGTGCAGCAGTGCATCTGAACCCATCCTATAACCCCCATGTTCTGCCCTGTCTCCTTGAAATAATGCTCCTGTACATATTTTGAGAGAAAGATATTTTCTGCTGGATTATGTTTGTAACATATCACAAATATGTTTCTAATCAACATATCTTTGCTATTTACTTTGCTGCTTTACTGTCCCAACCAATCATATCTGAGATGATATGGGGCTCCAGAAAACGGAGGAGAGACACTTGCTTTAGGTTTGCTAAATTTGTAGTTTAAAAGAAAATGCCACTTTGCTTTAATATCAATCTCTTGACATTTAATCAACCATAACCAAGAGCTTGAGTCGCCCAAATATAACTATAAAAATGTTCAATATGCTTCAACTGACAGGAGTGGCTACTATAGGAAAACAAACATCTTGAACAAAATTTCATCATTTCCTCACAATGCTGTAAAAACTAAGTTTGGGAAGCATCACATATTAATGCAGTGTAGCTGTATAAGGTTGCAGGGTTTTTGTAGACTGTTCTCAGAATCCTCATATAGGTGGGAGATATGTTATGTACTTGGTGAAAGACTGTGGACATGTCATTAGTCCATCACCAGTCCTGTATAAATATGAACAGTATATATGTACTGTATGTTTTTAGTTCACACTATCCACCATGCTTCCACCACTCCTACAACTCACAGCTTCTCTGCAACTACACAAAGACAAACTTCCTGAAGAGAAAAGAGCTGGAACAGACTGCTGACAAGTAAACTCATCATTAAAGGCTTGTATGTACTTGAAAATCAGCACAGCTCCCCATCTTTCACTTAAAAGTGCAGCTAGAGAACCCAGTCATGGTCCCACACTATGCAATTTTCTTCAAAGTTTCATCTCAATCTGGTGATTTCCACTCAAAGCCTGGTCTGAGGGGTCCGGAGAGATGGGCCGAGCTGGACGACCCACTGAGAAGGAGCAGAAGACTGTGGCTCATTAGGAGCTGGGGCGGCCCTGTTCAGTGATCCTCCGTAATCTGGGGACCAATTAACCACATTCGGCTAAGAGTCCCAGCACAGTTAGCACCCCTAAACTCTCAGGACCATGAGGCTGCTTATCAGCTCAGAACACCCCACTGCACCGTCACCCTCACATCCTGGAGCTGACGTGGCAAAAAAAAACCTCCATCACTGCGTTACTATGAAGCAGCACCTGGAACCTATTTGCCATTGATGAAGTGAGCTTACAGTGGAGGGGTAAGACCTCCTGCCGGCTCTGCTGTCCATGACTTACTGCCTTCATCTTTTCAAACTGACATATTAAAACCGATTCAAAGCCAGTGCTGCTGTCTAATCATACGGTGGGCTGATTATTTGTGATTGACGTGCTCTCCAGATTGTTGGGTTAACAGGGTCCCTATCTAAACTGCTAAATGGCTGTTTTGCTGTTAGTATGTTGATGACGCAGCTGTGTGCTTGTCAGATGGTGTCAGTCAGATTTAACGGCTGAATCAACCACATACGTATATCTGTGATCAGTGGGCTGCAGAGACCGGTCTTAGACACATTCTGCTGTTCACCCTCAACTCCAGAAGACGATTGCTCACATTCAGTTTCCCTGTGCTTATACAGTAAGCGATCTCTGGAGAATACCTCCTTGGCGAGTTTGCTTAATAGCAACCAGATGGCATGCAAGTGACTCAGTAATCTGACATTTGGCGTGGCATTTTGTTTCACATCACACTTGCAAGCATCACAACCACATACAGCACACAGAAGAGGAAGGCACGCCGAGCCAACCCGCAAAACACCTTGAACCCTGAGCCAAGGTTAAATAAGCATTTGCAGAATCGATTGCGGTCACGTACTCGGAGGTATCGTGGAAACCATCAGAACATTGATTTCTAGGAATCTGCATTCTGTCCAGCAGCTGAACAGCCACGTCATGATATCCAGTCAGCTCTCTGCGGATGGGGGTTTGTGTGTGTATTTGGCCACAAGCTCTTGTATTTCTATGAATAGTGAAGTTATGCTTCGAGATGAGATGAGTGGAGTGGAGCCCTGCCAAACAGTCATCTCTGTGAGAGAATGAAAGGGGAGGGAAATAGCTGGCAAACAAACAAGGTCACCAGACTTTTCGCCTGAACAACTGTGCAACCTCCAGAGGTCAGAGTCCTAATGTCAGACCATGCACCACAATAAAACACTAACTCTCTGGGTCACACAGGGCCAGAGCCAAGGGGTGGCCACGACCACCTCAGGCTATAGTCCGGCCTCCCTCTGCCACGCCACTCAACCAATAGTGAAGCATATTAGAGGGTTACATTCTAATCCCAATGTAAATTGTATTGTAATATCAACAGTTTAAAAAAAAGCATAACTTGGAAAGGGAATGATAAAAGGAAGTGACCAGAAACATGGAATATTTTGCCTACAGAATTTTTCTGCAGAAAAAAAAGGAAACACTAGTTTCTAGGCCACACTAGTGTGAATAATAATCTGAGCCTGGCCACCTCTTTAAAACTGTCTAGCACGTCCTGACAGGTGCCAGATTTAAGGAAAGACATTAATATATAAATGGGGAAATGCAGATTCTTTCATACTAGCTCAGTATCCTCAGGGTTTACTTTGCATTCAGTGCAGTGTCACCTTGGAAACTAAGACTGCAGAGGTCAGAGATGTACGTGAGGAGGCCAGAGTTCCCATTCTGTCACTCAAACCACAATCTAATGATCCATGTTCAACCAATTAGCATGTGATCTGTATCCGGATGAGTTATAAGGATAAGGATATTACTGCAGGTGTAAATGAGCACACAACATGCATTTGGATTGGAATGAATCAGACACAAGAAGATCAGGCTTGTGTTGTGATTGTATCTCAGCAGGTGTGTATCAATCTGTCAGCATTACCACATCCTAAGGAAAAAATCCAGCCAGCAACTTTAAAGGTCACGCAATCTGACTGCTTTTTTTTCTCAAGCAAACAAAAGCTACAGGTAGTAGCTGTAACTTTAGCCTGACAATAGAAGCAAAATAGAGGCCATGCTTTCTTTCCCTTGATTATGGAAGCACTGGGTTGATAAATCAGCCAGTCCGGTCAAACTAATTTACACTAACTTATGAACTTATTTATTATTACCAGGGTAAAACTGCAAGGACCCATAATCAGGTCCAGACAATCCAGATAATGACTTCAGATCACATTGATATCAGGTGTAAATGGAGTCTGACTTTAATCATACCTTATCTATAGTTTATTTGCCATAATAACAATGCTTCCCAAACCTAATCAGTCACCAAGTTTGTATACTGTAGAAAGAGAGAACTTTGAAAGTGTTGGCAGTCTACAAAAAGCATAATACAGAGTCGTCTCACATCAATATTCTTGCCAATGAGAAATGTTGGAGCAACATCATCATTAAAGCACCAAATGATCTGTTTGAAGAATGCTGGTTATCACTCCAACAGCGGAAATTCAACTCTTTTAGAGGCTTTGGAGACCAAAGGCCGATCAATACGTGAAATGTTTGCATGCTGCACTAATAAAAGGCTATTCTGGCCCACACTGGAAGGTGGTTGTAGCGGTTTAAGACACTTAATGTTGTATTTTTCTTTATTTTTCCATCTGTGCCTCCAACGAAGACTAAATGTATTTCATCGAATCACTGACATGATGTATAACTTGAGCTTTATACTTCTATTTGCAGGTGTAATATCAGAAAATAAAATGCACAAGGTTTATGCACCAAATGTGAATGAGCACATAACAGCAGGAAACTGTCCCTCTGTTTTGAAAATGCAGACAGCGAGTAGATCTGGTAGAAAGTATGGATATGGTAGAAATCTTGGTGGACACAGGCTTCAAAAAAACCCGAATGGAATGGAAACCCTAAAGGCTTGATATCTGTCAGCAACACAGAGGAGGAGGGAGGAGCGTGTGGGGGGGAGGGGACGAGTAAGTAAAAGGCTGGGGAGACAGAAATACAGTGGACACAGGATAAAGTGAGACAGAAAGCAGATAAGAGAAGAAAAAGAAAGAAAAAAGTGGATATGGTGGGGTGCAGGGAGGGAAAAAGAGAGAAACTGCAACATGGGCCAGTGATCACAAGTCATCCCTCCACCCTCCGACTCCACACCGACCCCCCCACATCTATTAGAGAGCCATCCTCAGCTCTCTGCTCCACTCTCCTCATGACATCCCTCTCTAAAACCAACAGCCCTGCCATCCCATTAGCCCTGCCAAGTGGAGTTACTGGAGTTATGAAAGGCCCAGAGGAGATGGCGGCGGTGGGGGGCACACGGCGCACGCTACATGTGTGTATTCACATGTATGTGCGCAAAGTGTGTGTGACAGGTATGAACGTGGATCTCTGTGTCCCACTGACTCCGCTGACGGCGCTGTGCTACCAACACGTCCCTGCACTGCTCTCACAGCAAAGCAAGCGGAGGAAAGGGAAGCCACTGTGGGCTTGACATTTAACAGCTGACAAAGAGTGTTCACATTTAATCGCTAAATGTTAACTGCCATAATAGCCCCACTTCACTCGGTTAGTGGGGGACAAAGCTTTAGGCCCCTGGATAGAAGTAGCTCCCACCTCCTCATTGATTTCACTGGCAGAGCAGGAGGCTTAACTCTGACCCAATTGCAGCACTGGTGATAATGCTTATAAGTTATATTTATAGCACTCCTAGCTCTGCTAATTTTAGCCTGCACTGCTCATTCTTAACTGTGGGTCAGAGTTTTGACTTAAGCTAAATGCATGATTTTAAATAACAAAAGACTTAACCTATATCTGTAAGTAAAAGTCCAGAAATTAAAAACCATAAGAGCACTCCAACTTAATCAGCGGATATAAAACAGCAGTTTGTTCAGCCTGTTTAAGCAATGCTGTGTTAACTATGAAGGCAAAACACAACAGAGTCTAGAGATAGAAGTGGGATCATGTCTGACAAATATCATGTGTAATACAAACATACTGTAACATGATTGCCACTGCTTGCTTCATTTTAATGAATCTGCATCACTTTGGTTTGAATAAAAATAAGACAATCCTAATGGAGACCACATTCTAAAGCTGCTGCTGTATTTCTGTAGCTTCATCACAGGTTCAGTGCTAGCAGACAGAGCTGCCATGGTATATGTGCAAAACCAACAGTAACAAGCCTGAAAATAATGAGCTATGTGGGCTGTCCTCCTATCAGACATCTCAGCTACTGATGGTTTGACATGTAAGACTTGAGGTCCCCACCACCAAATCCATCAGCCCCTCACAGTCAATTCAGGCTTTTCTACGATTGAATATTTAAAGCTCACTCACTCACTTATTTGTTTGCTTTTCTGTAGCCAACTCTAGAACTCCCCACCAACAAGCATTTGACATATTGTGCCCTTTTAAAGTTGATATGGCAAATGTGTGTGCAGATATCTAGCACATATGAATCACCCAAATATAACATTTGAAAAAACAAAAACAAAAACGAACAACACATTTCCATCCAGTTGGTTGCACTAATTCTCCCGTCTGGTGCCGTGACATATCAGTCATGATTTATTTGCTAAGTCTGTTTTCATTGCTTTTATTGATACACAATAAAACCTCAGCCAGCTTTAAAGATTCCATTTTACCGTTTTTAACTTGAAAGTTGAAAATGTGAATAAAGACAAGTAAATGGAAATGCACTTAAAAAGAAACATTAGCTTAATGACCTCATC
>OMNN01102570.1:6624-56991 GCA_900302755.1 Chromis chromis
GGTGACTGAAGACAGAAAGAGTCAGCTCCACCAGAGATAAAGTATACATTTTTTAAATTTTATTTTATCGAGGATTAGTTTAAAAAATTTAAAAAAACAATATTCAGAAAAAGACTGAGTATCGGACCCAGTAATTGGTCACACCCTAGGACCTGTGTATTTGTAGGTTGTTCAGTAAAATCATATTTATAAGTATACAAACTTGAGTGTGTGGATATACTGTATCTGTGAGGCTAGAGTATTGACACTGTAAGGTGCGTATTATGCATGCTGAGCAGCAAGAAGATATAAAGATCATTTGTATGTATGTAAATTAGCCTCATATTTAAATGATTAAGGCAAATGACGCTGTTTAAAAGTTTGAAAGGAAGCATTTTTAGCTGCAGGTGTCGACAGCAACAGGGCGTAAAAGAGAATGACAGCAGGGGGGAAGAAGCTAGACGTGTGGAGCCTGCCTGGATGTATCCAACTTCTCTGGCTTGTAATCCTTTAAAACTGAAGTACCAGTGATTCATCATTACAGATTATGGCCTTAATATAATGTGTAATGGTAATGTTTCCCTTTTACATTGTTCAAGTTGGATTGTTTTAGTGACCCAATGATGTGAGAGTCTTTGAGTAATGACCAGTATCTCAATTCTCAACAGTCATCCTTCATCCTGAAAGAAAAATGAAGTGAGAATGACTTGTACCTCTTCCTCCTTTGTAAATAACAGAATATGAATGATTGTCACCTCAGATATTTCTACATCTCTGCACTGTCAGGTCATTTTTTGATGCTTTTTGTCCTCCTCATGATAACAAACAATTTTTAAAACTCACTAAGCGAGGGCTCATAAAAAATTTCATTCAGTCCAAAAGCCTCCCTCCTTCCCTCACGGCTGTGTTTGAACGGGCCTCCCCTCTCTGATCTCCACACGGGAAGATTTATGAGCAGGGCTGACAGAGTGGGCTGTATCTCCCCCACTGGCCCAGGGCGACTCGAGCTTCCCTGCCAACCCTCTTCCAGGTGCATGCAGCCCTGCAGCCCTGCTTGTCTGAACGCAGGGGGCTGCCACCAAACCTCATCTCTCACTTCATTTGTAAGATGTCAGACACAACAAATTTTATTTTATTGCTGATCATCCCACCCTCTTCGTGGATCTTTTCTTCTCGGTCTGTATGTTGACGTGCCATTTCTTTTGATCACTCATAACAGACTTTTGAGTGAGGGCTTTGATAAGTGTGTGTGAAAGAGAGAAGGTTTCTGTCTGCTGTGAATACTTGACAGATTTTGGACTGTCAGTGTTTCATATGTGCAAATATGTTTTATTATAAGAGAAGACAAAAAGAGCTCACAGAGGTATTTATCTTTGGATATGACTGACTGAAAACACCACCTGCATCAGCGCGAGCACAGAGTTTGTTTTTTTCCACTCTGCCCAGGTCATTATATCCAGCGAAATGAATGAATCACGCAAACTTTATGAAAACGCTCACACTGTAGCAGCACAAAGCTCACTGACATCTAGTTTATTCAGCCACTCATTCACTGTCTTTTCATTCATTGTAGCCGTCACAGCTTGTTGCCACCCCCCTTACCACCACCGCCGCCCCATTGTGTGGCCTGGCGAGGGGGTTTCATACCACGGTGGCAGATACAATGGTGGCATTGACACAGGTGATCCGATGCGTTCAGTCAGGAGTCTGCGTCCTTGTTTCTCTTTTCATGGCTGAGTAAAACATCCTTAGGAGCGATTCCAGGTGAATACCTGTGCAGGTGTTGGTACAGACAAAGAAAAGAGGAAGTGTCAGTCAAGTCTTCTCCAGCTCTTTTAGACAAAGACAAAGCCTGGCTGCACCCTGACAGGCTTGTAGTGACACTGCCTCACCCTTCAGTCTGTGCATTGTACTGTTTACCTCTGCCTTCTAGTGTTTTTATTAACTAATGCTGCACTAAAAGTTGCGACACAGAAAACAGCTTTTATGATTTTGTCATGGACACCTGTCCTGCGACTGACTTATTGGTGTTTTCATAAAACACATTCGCCCCTACACAAGCTCCAGTTGCTAGTCTTTATAAATCCCTCCAGAATCACACCTGTTGTTGTGGAGATTAAAGTATTTTGGTGCAGTTCGCAGAAATGGCTCATTTAGCAAACGTTTTCTCTGCTTATCTCCTACTTTCTCACTTCTGCAGTTCCTGCGGGTGGATCAGGATAAGGAGTGCAACATGGAATGCAGCGGAGCTCCTCGCAAGCCCCTGTGCGCCTCCGATGGCAGGACCTTCACATCTCGCTGCGAGTTCCTCCGAGCCAAGTGCCGCGACCCCCAGCTGGAGGTCATCCGAGGGCCATGCAAAGGTCAGGTCATGAGTCACGCTTCAGCGCCGCCTGATGCTCTCAGATGCGCTGAGGGGGTCACAGTAGAAACTTGTGGGTTAAATTCATTTCAGCATAATTGATTCTTTGAGTGCTGGGAGGACAAGTGGGGTTGACACGGCGAGAGTGGGGGAGTGGGGGTTCGCTGCTGCCTGGCTGGTTTCATAATTTCACACCATTTGTGTGATGAAGGCAGTGTCGTTAATTTGTCAGAATGATAAATGATTTTGTTTTCAGTGGAAACAGGTTTTGTGCTTTGTTACATCAGAGATACATATTAGCATCATGGGACCAAGAGCTTCCTCATTGATTTGAAATGGCTTCTGAAGTGAAATTATTATGCAGCGGCGAGGGCCTTTGAATGGAATATCTTGACAAGAATTAATGGTCTCATTTTCATCATACTAAATGTAAAGCTCTACATATGTGACCGATAGATGTCTGGGGATGAAAAGCAAAAGGGGAAGGAGAGCCAGTGAGGTCAAGCAGCTCACAGACTCCCTCATTGTTAGTCGTTGTTGGAAGGAAGAACCCATACACCCCAAAGCTTCAGCCCCAAACCCTCTCACCCCCGCCCCACTCACTAACTCTATACTGCTAGTTCATCGCTCTACAGACTGGGGACAATGCCCCATTCTTAGCACATTACAACATTAGACCACTAATGCAGGGAATGTGAGCAAAAAGGTTTGCTTAAAAAGAAAGTCTCATATGATGGAAAAGCATTCCACGATTTTATGCCCGTGCTGGGTTTCCATGGCGACGTCTCTAAGCGGACATCTGGATGTGGCGGACAGCGCCGGGACACAGAATAGAGGTTTCCAGCCAGGAAGCTGAAAGGGACGAGAGTCCATGAAAGTCGTATTGTATGCGTCAATAACATCAAGTCTATAAGAGTTCGGACCCCCTCCCGCTTCTCTCTGCTTCTGGACGGGAGGACTGAAAGACACAACAGCAGCAGCAGCAACCGAGTCAGCAGCCGAAATAAACCAGAGGGCCTAAAAGCACAGAGATGGGATTGTGTTTAAGGATGGTGAGAGTGGCACCACATTTGTTTTCTATCACTGCGCTCAGATGATTCAAGTGTCCTGTCATTTTTTCCAGTCAGCTTTTCGGTCGGAGCCCCCTGGAGAAGGACGATGGTTTGGGGTTTTTCCACTGCAGCTAACTTTAGAGCTCCTCAACTCACTGTTTTCCTCCATCCGGAACATCCAACGTCTTGCCCCGTCTCTTCACTAGTGACACACACACTCTAGACTGAGGGAAACCAGTGCACATTCCCCCGCATGTGTCTAATGGACCATCTGCTGTATGCCAGGCCAGCATTATGCAGCCTGCTGACCAAACTGGTGAACGGTTTTAAACTTAAGCATGAGTCATTGTTTTAATGTGATTTGAACCTGCCAGACGAGCGCCGTGTGGCAACTAAAGTGTCACTCCAAGTTACCATCAAACTCATCGCTGCCCAACTTTTCCTGAGAGTTTGCACAGCTGCTGCTTTTGGCCAGGTGGACTGAAGCAGCTGTGGAATGACAGGATGAGCCATGATTCTGACTGCGAGATGTGAAAAGAGTTGAGGTGAAAAGTTGCTGACCCACATTTATATCAACAAGTACTCTAGGGGGACAGCTCGGGCTGAACTTAGCAGACGGTCGAGGTTTAGGAGGAGAGTGAGACAGACATTAAGGAAGGGTCAGGTTTTCCCTGTGCATCAGCCCTTTTCTTGGGTGACTGGAATGTTCTACAGGAGCAGCACGAGCTGCCTCACTCGGTAATGGCTTTACCACCAGGCACTGTGCAGGCTTGCCTGATTTGCTCCTAATAAGACCGGGGGTGTTGGTTCTATTCCCAGCCACACAAGTATCTGCCGCTTCCGAAACGTCTTGGATTGTTTCCCCTCCGTCTCTCTTCTCTCCCTGCAGTTTTTTTTTCTTCTCATTCTTCATCATCTGCGAGATTCAACATCTTCTTCTGACTTTTTAAGTATGTTGGTTTCATAGTTGTGCAGCAAAGGAAAATAGTTAAGCTGTGGGTTGAATCATGGGTCTCTGTGATGTGTAGTGATTCTGGTGATTTGTGGTGCTTCTCAGATACATCCAGATGTGTAGCAGAGAAGAAGTACACAGAGCAGCAGGCCAAGAAGCTCTTCCCGCAGGTCTTTGTGCCTGTATGCAACCCTGATGGCACATACAGCGAGGTAACAACAAAAAGAAACACACATAAATTACACTTGTTTTGAGTTTGAAGCGAAGGCACTTGACAAGCGAGGCCACAGTTTCATACCAACGAGTAACATTTTGCAGGAATTGCTCTTTTCTCCTGCACGAATTCAGCTGGTAATGAGTTTTTATACTGTTCCTACTCATTTTATTCTTGCAGATGCCCTTCCTGCCGTAGCTCGTGCTGACTTTTATGTTTACATGCGGTTTTAATTGCAGGTTCAGTGCCACAGCTACACTGGATACTGCTGGTGTGTCACCCCCAATGGCAGACCCATCAGTGGCTCGGCAGTGGCCAATAAAAAACCTCGATGCCAAGGTGGGTAAAACCCAAACCCTATAATGGGCACCTCTCCGTAATGTATAAACCGAAGCATACTGTGTTTTCAGTTCACCGCTCTAGCACAGGCATCTCATTTTGTAATAAGCTTGACATTTGGTTTCTGTAATTTTGTGTAGCAATAATGATAAATCGAATTCAACACAGCAAAGCGTGGCATTCCAAGCTTGTGGGGGGTGTAATCTTGAGTCCTGTGGGAAAGTGGTCAGTGACTGGACTGCCGGCCACAGGGTTTGAAAATCCGTAGACTGCAGAGTTGAGCAACAAAGTTTAACTGTAAGGAATGTAAGTGCTCTTGGAGGATAGCGTGTACCAAACAATCAAATAACCAATGCCACATGTCCCCCCTGTGCGTCTCTGTGGGGCTGCCTTGGAGGTTGCTGCTGCCTCAATAGTGAGAGGTCTCCAGGAGTAGCAGCAGTAGTTGCAGCAGTGTTTGTACTGTAATTGCTAACTGTATTGTTTATATGAAGTCTGAAAATTTCATAAAAAAACATGTCCAGTGTCACGCAGTGTGTCCACGACAGAAGCCATTGCAAATAAATCAACATTTGGAGAAAAAAAAAGGTTCCTCACTGAAGTCTGGTGGCTGTTTGTTGTTTGTGACAAATTCTTAAAGTATGCCAAGGATTTCCTATTTACTGTCTTCTGTCAAAAATGAAGTCCAGAGTGTCCAGATTTTTTAGTTAATCTGAGCCTTTCGCTTTTCAGGATCAAAACAGGAGAGAGCAACCACAAGAGAACCAGGTAAATCAGGTGAGACTTTAATTCAAGAAAAATAAACTCTCAGAGGCAAACTGACTCCTCGTCAACGCATGTGTTTGTCCACGTGCATGTGTGTACCTATTGAAGCCTGCATGTGTGTATGTGTTCATTTGTATCTCTGTCTATTTGCCTGCATCTGTGTCAGGGATGTGAAGACGGGTCACCTGTTAAGGCTTGCCTCTCTAATATTTTGTCAATTCAATAGAGTGTAAGTAGCCTGAAGGCTGATATAAAAGCTGTCTGTTCCTCAGTGACAAGTCTGAGGAGAGAGTGTGTGGTAAGCTTTCATGCGCACCGCCAGCAGCTACACTGCCTATAACTGCCTGTTGTCTTTACCAGGCAGTCAGACGGCCAGAAGCAGCCAGGATGGAGGGACACTGACTTCTTCTCTAACTTTATCTCTCTCATCTTGGTTCTTTTTCAGCCACAGTGTCATAAGATACAAGGAAATGTTCACACTTACTCCTCCAATCTACTTCCAATCTGTCTCTCATCAAACATCCTCCTTCTTCCAGATATAGAACCACTAAGTTTCCCTCCGACTCCACTCCAGAAATTGTATATCTTGCTCTCATCTTTTTAAGAGACAATTTGTTTAACTGGTGTGATTTGAAGGCTCACACAGAGTGTAATTTGGGTTTATTCAGATCGATTCCTTATGTGATTGTGTGTGTGTGCATGAGAGAGAGAAAGTGCACATACATCCACTTGTGTTTGTCACATGGGTTATTCCTGTCAGTGTGACATTTACGTCTGCGCCTCTCCCTCTGTAAACAGTCTTGGGTATAGTGTCTGTCTGAGCCCGGCCAAGTCATTACACATAGATCAAGTGGGAATGCAAAATTTGAGCGAGGAGGAGGAATGGTGGGAGAGGGAAAAGAGCGAGGAAAGGAGGTGGAGGGGTGGGTTGTGGTTCAATCTGAACTGGTTGGATAAACAGGGTGGTGAAAAGCAGAATAAACTGTAGGTTTGTGGTGTGCCAGCACTGAAAATAGCAGTGATTGCATCAATATTTTGATTCAGCAGAAGCCCATCAGTACCTAAGCATTCCACAGCGGCCTTCTGCTGCACTTTTATTATCTGAATATAAGTTAAACACCAAATGCTGTGCTGTAAACCCAATTCTGCTGCTCGACTTGACAAATTCATTCACATGCTGGAATCATATGCAGCTGACGACTGACTAACAGCAGTAAAACTAATGCCGTATGACCACAAATAGCACGGGGGTTTCCTGGCAGATGCTAAAAGAGGTGTTACAGTCATGTAAAAGGCCACAAAGTAAAGATAGGTCATTAGTGGTTTATCGTAAATCCAAATCATAAATACACTTTTTGAAATGGCATTTCCATCCTTGAAGTGAGCTGAGTAATAACATGTCTGCTTCAGTCAGTCACAGTGACTGTATGTATTTTTATCCACCAAACGTGTTAGAGAAAATGAATGGCTGGCCTTGCAAACTAAATGTGAAATCCTGATTTTTCAATGGAAATCATTGTTAAAGAAAAAAAGTTTTCTTGCTTGATCCGTGCTTGAGGAGCCACCCTTTAGAGATTCCCTGACTCCCTCACACATTAACGGAGCTTTGCTTTAAGCAGAAGGAGTGACCCAATCTGAGGTTAACCACACCTACGGCCGTGGTTTCACCCTAAGCGGTTCAAAACCTCCATCCCTGTCTCCCTCCTGCCGCAAATCAAACAAACAGAGACCAAACAAACATTCTTGATTCTCCCACTGTTAATTGGTCCATCTCAGACTTGGCTACTGCGTCTTTCACCTCTTCATGTCTCTCCCACCTTCACACAGCTCTCATAACCCAAATGCAGGCAATGAAAGGATGGAGAAGAACGTCAGGGACAACTGGTCCTAATTCTCTCTTCATTTGTTATAACCGACCTCAATCTGTCCTCTATAGCATAACCACCTCCTTGTTGCATGAAGGCAAACCACGGGAATATGTGACCACTACACTGGTTTTCCTCCTCTCTCCTCTTCTCTTATTGCAAGTCACCTCCTTGACTTTTCAACACACCCCCTCCTTATCATTTTCTTCACCTCTGCCTCCATCCTTCCTGACCGGGCAACGTGCAAATCTCACATAGTTAAGTGTTCTCTAATCTAGCTTACTCTCGTAATTGTAGTCTCCTTGCAAATATTCTCCATTCTAAATGCAGATGAGACCGGCCTAGTGGTGGATCCGCAGCCTCCCGGAGATGAAGAAGGTGAGCACTTATTCATCAGACCGTGAGTGCCAAAATGTTTGATACTGTGTCTGTGTTTACTGAGACGCCGCTAAGTGACTCAAAAGCAAAGTTCCAAAACATCCTTAAAAGGGAAAAGGACCCTGAACATGATTCAGTCGCAGCACCGTGCTTCAAGAAAGGTCACTGGGGAAAATGTGATAGTTAAACATTTTCATAATGATAAGCTGTGAAAAATTTGATGGGCAACTTCAGTACAAGCTCCTTTTTCCCATACGTTTGAAAATAAAGCAACATTGGGGGAATGTGACTAAGTACATTTAGTTGGGTACAAACTTGGGGTATTTATACTTCATGTAAATCTTTTGTTTTCATCACTACACAGCATTTATCTGACAACTTTACTCACTAGTTACTTTACAAATAATGATTTTTGCACTCAGAACATATGAAACAGTTATAAAATATGATGTTTTGTCATTAATTAAACTACTCAACAATGATTTTTCATGTAAACATTTTTCATAATTCCAGCTTCACAAATATAAAGATATGCTGCTTTTAGTTTTAACTATTTTCATCATTTTAAATAAAATATATTGAAAAAATATATAGAAATTTTGACGCTTGGGCTGTTAGTTGAACAAAGCAAGCATAGAGAAGGCGTGATGGCATCTAAAAATCTAAAAATTGAGCCACGGCGATGGATATTTGGGTCCAATTAATGACGAATATACTTTCACATTATCAACATTTCCTGAAAATTTCATCAAAATCCGTTCAGAACTTTTCAAGTTATCTTGCTAGCAAACAAACAAACAAACAAACAAACGGACAAACAGACAAATGCCGACAAAAACAAAAACAAAGCCGCTTCGCTTGGCAGAGGTAATAATCATTAGTTGCAGTCCTATACCCAGTAGTGTATATAGGCTCCACCTCAACCGACTACAGCAGTAAAATCTTACATTTACATTAATACATGAGTGATAATAACGTAATGATGTAACCACGGGGGACATTTTTTTCACTTGTTGAATACTTTAAGTAATTTTTTTTCTGATCATGCTTTTGAGTGTTTACTTAAGTAACAATATAAATAGAGAATTGTTACTGGCAGCAGTCTTTTTACAGCATGCTATTAGCAATTTTACTTTAGTAAATTATCTGAATAACACTGAAAGGAAGACAGCAATTTTGGTTTTCTCTTTTGGGTCTTTTTTTTGCTTTTATTTAACAGTGGAGAGAGACACAAAATAGAGCAGGGAAATAGCATGCAGAAAAGCACCAAGCCAGCTGGTAGTCGAACCAGGATTCACTGCTTGAAGTTTTGCACTAACCACTCAGCTATGGGGAAGTGTTGTTAAATAGTGGCTACTGAGGCCCCAAGTGCCAATTAAAGAACAGTAGTAAGAGTTAAAACATTGTGTAATTGTAGCAGAAGAACAAATGATTTATAAAGTCAGCAGTAATCTGTGTCTTGCAGAAATATCGATCTTGCTGGTTAACATTTTATATTGTGGTTTTACTATTTGGACTTCTAATAATCTCCAGCAGGCAGAGGAAACAGCTTCCTACATTTCTAGTCCAATAAATATAACCTCTCACTGTGAATTGGTTGCAAAGTTGCATTTGAGCACTTAAATCTGTCTTTTATATATTTCAAAGACAATAATGTTTTATGAGTTCATGCTAATGTGACCATTTGACAGGACTCACAGCAATAGATTACACTCTGCCGACCCTTCTCTCTGCTGCTATATCTCTGGTCGCAGCTGTCATATGTAATTTACTCTCCTCGTCCACTGCAGCGGTTTGAGATACGATAACCTTGATGTGCATTTTCCAGTCTGTGAGTTTTGGAACCACCAGGTTTGGCTCAGATGATATACGAGTGTGTTTCGGATTGAAGCTAATAAAGCTGTCTTGGTGCTTTCTTTCAGACATGATTTCCCAGTACCCCACTCTGTGGACGGAGCAGGTTCGCAGCCGACAGAACAATAGAACCAGAGCACCATGTGAGTTTCAAAGACCGCTTCTTCTTTAATGATGGCTATCGGGTGTTTGCAAACCTCAACTGAAAGCACACTGTGTTTTTCCGACTTGTGTGAGCAATCATGGTTTGAGGCTGTTCCTGTCTTTTAAGGACAGATGGTGGGTTGTGAAACCAATACATCTTGGTGTTGGAGTGCGTCAGGCTTTGAGGATCTGCTTCTCTGTGGTTCTTTGCATTGCATCGTATCTGTAATTACCAGCACATGGCACACACACAGGATCTGCTATTCTTCTGGCTGGTCCATCCCGCTCTCCTTCGACACACATGCATGATTATCTTCTTTATCAGTTGCCTCTTTGCTCTTGGGGAAATATGCTGCTTTCTGAAATATTTAGCTTCTGGTATAAAACAATACTATTTTTATGCTGGCTTGGTTATGAGAACCCTCTGTGCATGTGTGCATTTGTGTGTGAATCCCATTATCATAATTTACAACCAATAAAAAGCCAGAGAAATGCAGCATTGATGGTTTTGATTACCATGTGCTCTTTGGGGTATTGGGGTGAAAAAAAAAACACCCGCCCCAACAAAGAGAGGCCATACGGAGGAACTGGAGCGAAGAGAGTCGGTTGAGAAAGCGGGGAGGCATTTCATTTGGTCTCTTTTGTGTGGGTAAAGATCTCTAATGAAAATAAACAAAGAAAAGGGATATCCATAATCCTGCAGCAGCTTCCGAGCCTTGAGGCCAACAGTGAAGAGAGGGAGAGACTGGGCGATGAAAGCCCTCATGGCCAGAAGAGCTCCTCTTCCATTCCTGAGTTTAATGCTCATATCTCTGTTGGAGAGCAGAGAAAGTGGCTGCTGCACAGAAAAAAGTCTGATTAGATCCTACTGAGGTTGAGCAGAATCCCATCTCTCTCGCATCAAGACCGCTGCATGTGTGTGGATAAAAGACAGGATCTAGAAGTACTGCGTTCTTCCTGAGAATTTTGATGGTGTAAACAAATAGATCCCTGGTACTTTACAGTATCCTGCAGTGGTGTGTCAGCCTGTGTGGGTGTGTGAAGGCAAAAACCCAACTGACCACTGTTCTGCCTTTGTCTCGTCTGTTTTTCTGTCTGTCACACACATCCACAAAGGGCAGTTGGGTGTCCAAATATTTACTTAACTTGGGGCATAGGGAGCTGTACTTAGTCATTAGCCCGTTAATGTCCGTAAACAGTGCCATGGGGGGCTGATATAGCAGTCTACACACACTGTCTCCAAGCACTCAGCCTCCACCCCGTCGTCTTCCTCCTCCTCTTCAAGGATTTGTAGCAATGGCTGTAGTGAGAAAGCAGCTTTTTGGTTTTAAATAGAAATTACATCAAACATACTGTATGAATCCAAATGTCTTAGCAAGATCTGGTTGGTAGTTGCTACAAATTTAAACTTCAAACACACCCCCATGTTTATATCGAATGCATGTCTGGAGTGTGAATTTCAATGTGAAGTCACACAACTTAGACCGCCTAGATGACTGCTGACTTTATGGGCAGACTGTGTGTTTGTGCGACCAACCCGCTGACGCTCTTGTTGATTTTTGAATGGTTTCACTTAAAATTATAGCGATATGCACCAGCAATAGACACTTCATTAATAGCAATAAGAACATTTTTGGACATGGAGTTTGACCGTTTCACTGAAATGCGTCAGAAGTAAACTGCAATAAAAGCACATAACAAAAACGCGAAGTTCAATTAACAAACCCCCACTGTGCGTCGTCCACGGCTCATAAACAGCCTGTTATACCTTGATAATGGAGCCCTGCGTCGCTTTCCACAAGGTTTCCATGCAGGTCTCCTGAGGCGCACTAATTCGCAGCTGCTTGGGCGTCTCATCGTCTCCACCCACAGACCTCCCCTGGTGGAGGTAGGGATCAGTGGGATCAGTCCTTTCAAGACGGTCTTCGCACTCAAAAAAGATCAGACCCTGTGTCTTCACCTCCAACTAAGTCAATGGACTGTGTTGGGGATGCTGATGCACTGACACTATCTGTGTACCTTGATAAAAGTGGTCCAATTCAAATCAAAAGCTTTTTTCTGCTAGTCTATATTAAAAATCGGTCATTCAGAATTATCAATAATTATCGACTGATGTGAAAAATGTCATTGTAATAAACTTTTCAATTATATATCCCAGCCCTAGTTTCAGTTTGTGCAACAAGGGAGACTGCCTCACTAGTCCTGATTGTCACTTCATTTATTATAACTGACCTCAGGCTGTCCTTCATGCTCTCCCTGTCATTGCCTTCAACTTTTGTGTAACCTCTTTCCAGCCTCATCATGTGACCAGGAACAACAGTCTGCCCAGGAAGAGGCAAGGCAGCACAAGAACGACGCTGTGTTCGTCCCAGACTGTGCCCAAGGAGGACTCTATAAGCCGGTCCAGTGCCACCCCTCCACTGGCTACTGCTGGTGTGTGCTGGTGGACACCGGACGGCCCATCCCAGGGACCTCCACCAGGTGGGTCAGACATGGAATATCTATGTGTTGTTTGGCTATTTTGGTGCTTATCTATGATACTCATTCACCCTAATTCACAAACATTGTTGGAATTTATTGCCCGGTTCTATGTTGCTACACAAAGCAGGTGAGTGATCATTAGCCATGCTAAGATGGAGCGTCTGGAGAGTGGACGACCCTTCGTGCCCTTTGGCAAATATCTTCAGCACTAAAATGTCCTAGAACTATACTGAAAATGATCTTCCCACAGCTCTGCAACTGTGCAAACTTTGAGGCCATTGAAAAGGAACGATTTGAATTAAACCAAATTTTAAAGACAAAATGACATGTCTGACAGAAGCATGTAGACAGACAACTCCATTGCGATGACATGGAGTGACTCAGTGGTCTGGTGAGTGGTAGGTCAGAGGTCAGTCAGGCTGGCAGAGTGGGGCACTGGTACGTTCCTATTGAGAAGCATGGCTGGGTATCAGATTAACAAGGCTCCAGGCAAAGTGCCAGACAGCACATTAGCACACATATGGAAGCGTGGATTTTCTTCCTTGTCCCAGACCAGCTTTTGGCCCAGTCGCGTAGCAGCGACTTGGGCTCTGCCGTCTCTTCAAGGGAGGCTGTGAAAGCTTCCTTGTGTCCCACGCTCCCTGTCTGCCTCTCTTCTTCTATCTCTCTCTTTCTCACCCTCCCTCCTCATTTCTGTCCTCATACCAGCTCCAAATCCTTCCCCTCTTTTTGGATATGTTTCACAGCCCCTGGTTTGCCACAAAACAATTATTTGAATCCCTAAGATTTAACTGTACGGGGTAATTGGAAAACATGGGATTCCTTTCTGATTTTTTAATGATGCTAGTTTTACTGCTATAAACAATCCCTTTCACCCATTTCACCTTGAATGAATTGGCGGGTTTTTTTTCACATGGTGTATTTTCTGCCACAGGTATGAACAGCCAAAATGTGACGGCAATGCCAGGGCCCACCCAACTAAACCTAAAGACCATTACAGAAGCAGACATCTCCAAGGTAGGCCTCTAAAGACTGGACTCAGTCTCTGTTTTTCTTCTTTGTCCAGACCACATGGTGAAGTTCTTCAGCAGTCAGCCTCCAACTGCTGCTGCGCTTCCAAGGTTGTGATAACAGTGCAAGTGTGTGTGTGTTGACATCATGAGCACTGTTGGTCAAGGAAATGCTTGATAAAGAGTTGAGGATTGCCAGATACTGCCCTTCACTGGTCAATAAGCAGGGAGACAGAGACGGATTGGGGGAGGATTAATCTTCAACTGACACGGGAGATGGAGGATAGTGGGATGAAAGCACAGAGGAGAAACAGCAGGGAGGTGAGGCACAGATAATGGATAATAGGATGCCAGAGACAGGTAGTGATACTAGGATTGATAACAGTGTAGATAACTAAATTGAGGGCAGGAGATCAGTTTGGGGGTGGTGGTCATGCGGTGAGCTTAGTTACAGGTGAGAATGTATTTGCTAGTGAGGATTTGACACTGCCAAACTATATATTTCTACAGTATGTATAACTGGATAGATCTTAAGACGGATGAAAGTGTCAGGTGTCATTTTATTTTTAAGCACACTTTAAGAAATTATAAAGTAAGAAAATATTTGATCAGGTATAAAAGGCTGCTTTCACTGGAGACCCTTCCTCAAAGAAAAACAACAGAATTAGTTTTTTCAGCAAATGCCCAAAAACAATGAGTGTGTACATTCAGTGGTAAAGGATGAGGTCAGGGTGGTCGGACAGGCCAACAAAACATCCATTTGTGGCACGACACCGTTCTACTAAAGATTAGTGTAGGTTTCTCTTAACCATGAACATATCATCAAGCATCTGTGGAAACCTTGGTCATTTAAACCAAACTAAATTTACATATTGCCTTGCTGATATGGAGTGACAGATCATGAAATGCTTATGTGTCATTCTACAGGGCAATCTTGATGACTTTATTGTGAACAGGTTGGCGTTGACTGTTTATTTTGCTCATGATTTATCTTGTAGCATATAAAAACACCATATGGACGTGTTAACAAGAGAAACAATTTTAAAGATTTTCACTGGAGTTTTTTTTTTTTTTTTAATAATTGTTAAAAGTGTCTGTTTATAAATTCCACCTGCTGAGGTGCTTACAGTTTCACCTTTTACCTGTTCTACCTACGATGGTCTTGCACAGGCAAAGCATCATAATGCAGTGGATGGAGTACATTCACCTTTGTTTTCATCTCATAACTGCATGACTTGTCCTTGTCATCAAACCAGTGATAGGTGAAGTAGAGTTATAGCTCTCAGCTGCTGCCTACAACCAAATCACAGTTTAAAGCTGAACGGTACTTGGCAAATTTGCTGTTTTTTTGGTGGTTTGGTAAACATGTTAATAATCCAGCAGCATATGAACAGAGCTGCCACTGTTCCTGTCCCATCCACAACTGTTTATGTAACACTGTGCCAGGCCAGAGCTGTGCTCTCTGCTCGCAGGTGCTGCATTTAGCAGCAGAGCTGCACTCTGTCTCTGCTCAAGCATCAAGGACTCTTGTACAGTTTATATAAAACAGACTGTCACAGATAGATGCTCATAAAACCAACAAATGTTACTCATCTTTGCTCTCCAGTGGTGGTGGTGTATATTATTGCGAAGATATTGAGCAGGGATAATTACAGTCTGTAAGTGTCAGCAGAAAGTGTGAGGTGGCAGAAGGGGTGGAAAACAGCCACAACTATCCCATGAGAAAGATCTCAAGCCCAACTGAACACCTCTTAAACACGTCGTGGTAGAACAGAAAACAATATATTTATTCAGGCATGCAATCACCTAACGCTCACATAAGTACACAGACTTCATTCTGAACCTGTCAAAGAAACCTGCAGCCTATCAGCCAGGTCTCCCATTATAAAATATGCCAGGATACAGTCAAAAAAACGCAGCATCTTGTTTTCTTTATGAGCAATTGCGTCAACGGCTGTAAACCCTGTTACTGTATGAACCAAGGATAATTATAAATGTTGCCTTCACATTGCTGCAGCCCATTTGCTGTTGAAGCGCTGGTGTTGAGAGGTTTATGGGGCGAGATGCGAGAAAGGAGCAACTTGCCTTGGAAGGGGCAGGAAAGGAAAGCTGAGTATTTGGCTAGCGCTCTCCCCAGAGCAGGATCATGGGATAGCATTGGGGCAGGCTTTGGGAGCTGCGGCTGTGAGTGCTGACAGTTCTCTGCCCCAACACTGCTTCTTATTGACAGTAACACGCAGGCACACACATGTAAACATGCACTTACCAGCCAGCTTTTCACAGATATATGGAGGCTTGTGAATAGTGGTGCAGCTCTTAGCTTTTCAACAAGAAAAACTGAAATCACTTATGTCTTTCTAAACTTGATTCCATCCTGCGTCTGTCAAACTTAGGTATTACATAATTATAATCATTATGGAATAAGACAGCAGCCTTTTACTGCTGCAGCCTTGACCTGAACGGAAAATGGCCAGACTCAATTTCCTTTGAATGACAGCAGGCACATTTGTCTCCTGCCCCTCAGCTAAACAGTGTCCAGACAGACAGAAGCCGATCTGTCCCGCCCCCACAAGAAAAACCTTTGCTGCCAAGAGGAAGGGAATGGAGCATTACCTGATGGCTTCCCTTTTGAATGAACAGCAGACACGCTCAGATTCCTGCAGCATTACGGAGAGGACGTGTGCTCTCCATGAAAAACACTAAGCCTCAAACAAGTCCAACTGCATCCCACAAATCTCTCTTCAGTCAGAAGCCAGATAAAAACACTTTGCCTTCTGAGGATGCAATTGTGTGGCTGTCTAGACTAATTTACCACAAGAGACTCCGCAAGGCACCAGTTTGGCTATTAACAGGTGGGTCAGATATTTTACTGGGCTCGGGCCAGGGACGGCCTACTAAAACTTAAGTGCAAGTCTGTTCAGCGTGTAAAGCAGACTGTGGAACAGTTTGGACATGTGAATGTTTCAACCCTCGGCTCAGAACAGGCTGCCGAAGCACTGAAAGGTGGAGTGGAGGCTGGGTGTTTACGTCGATGCTGGTCGCCACCTGTTAGAGAGGCGCAAAGCATGCTATTATCTCCAGCACAGGAGAATCTGGCCCCGCAGGCCTGGGCCATAAAAAGAGCAGCAAACTGTGGAGAATTTCTTCTCCTCCACAGGCACAATAGCAGAGGGAAGCTGGACTGTGAGAAAGCAGAGAGGAGCTGGGGCTGGAATCCAGGAATCTCTCAGGCCTCCGTAGCCTTCAGCTCTTCAAGAACAACCTTGGACTCCTCAGTCTTAAAACTATACGGCCGAACAGACAATTACTGTCATTAGGGTCATTCCACCCCTGTTGTCCTTCATTCTAATTTTTTCCCATCATTCTGCATGTAATAATGCTTCACTGTTGGTGTTTTTGAGGGTCATTAATGATAGATTTCACCTTAAAGGTTAATGGACTAGCTATACACCACCCTTTATATGTCTCAGGTTTTGCTTTGTGTCCATTGGCCTCTGGATGCATACCTCTAAATCAGACAAAATCCTAACTAACAACGTGTCTGTCAGCCTCTTGTCCATACATACGATATTCCACAACATCTTTTGTGCCTACAGCTGTCAAAACCACTCAGGGGCCTCCAGGATGATTGGCAGGTATACCCTCTTCCTCCTCCAGATGAGGGGAGGTCTGATACTTTATGAGAGCGAGTAAAAGACAACTGTGAGAGTCTCGGGTTTATTTTCTCCTCTGCTGTTTTTATGTGCTGTTCACGTTAAAACTACGCTGCCTGTTACATGACGTCCCTCCCCAAACATTTATTAGGCCACCTATGACGGCCCGGCAGCATTCCACATGTTTGTAAACCGCCGGTTAATTTTTCTTTGTTTGCTGACATATATGTACACTTACTCCATATGAACTTCATGATTCATGCTCTTACACACTCCTGTATCTGTGCTTCATTTTTCAGGCTGTCCTGGGGCAAAGAAAACAGAATTCCTGACAAGTGTTCTTGACGCGCTGTCGACAGACATGGTGCACGCTGTCACAGATCCAGCATCCGCCGGAAGGTATGACATTTAGAAGGGGATAAGTTCATCTTGCGATTATTTATGCATATCAGTGAGTTCAGTCATTTACCACAAAGCCCCAAATATATTCCACTCTCCAATTTTGGTTGGATTAAATACTAATGACTGGACCTCAGGGAGTTATTTTAGATACATTGATGAAGGCATACACTGATGAATTGATACCTGACTTTAGGATGGCTGAGCCCGACCCCAATCACACCCTGGAGGAGAGGGTTGTCCATTGGTATTTCAGCCAGCTGGACAAAAACTCCAGTGGGGACATTGGAAAGAAGGAGATCAAGCCTTTCAAACGCTTCCTGCGCAAGAAATCCAAGCCAAAGAAGTGCGTTAAGAAGTTTGTGGAGTACTGCGACATCAGCAACGACAAGGCGCTGTCTCTGCAGGAGCTGATGGGTTGTCTTGGAGTGACCAAGGAAGACGGTGAGCTGAACAACACAACTTGATGCCTGAATGTATTCTCCTGCATACAATCATCCTTAAACTTGCATATTAATAAAATAAAAAATGATAATCACAGTCAGTCATATGGCAAATTAGAATTAGTGCTACATGATAATCCCATCCAAAAAGAGTCTTTTCAAAACCAAAAATACAAGAGAAAAAGGTAAGTGATAGATTAAAGAGTAACTCTTGCTTTTATAATCATTGCAGCACTGGATTAGCATGATATCAAGTGTGTCAAATTCATTTTTAAGTCACCACTTTAGGTTTTTCAGCCAATAAGACTGAGTTTTTAGGCTACTGATGAAGCTACAGTTATTAAAATAATAATTAGCTAGCAAGCTACACCTAATGTAGCCGGTTGATGGTTGCTGGTTGCTGGCTAAAAATGACAAGCCTACTTTGGTCTACATCGCTTTGAAAACAGGGTCACAATAAGCCATTTTCCACTGCAGGAACTTGCATTTAGTTGCATTAGTGCATTTTCCGATTGTAAGAAATGCTTCTGTAGAACCTCTTTCAGGGCCATTTTCAGAGAAGAAAAAAGTCTAGATTAGATACTTCTGAGCAGCCCTGAAGACACAGCTGTGCGGGGCTGAATGCTTTTTTTAATACTTGGACAAGACAAAGCTGATAGGTTAAATTTGGAATGCTCGATGATGTTGCCATATTGGCTAACATAACAAACCTCCATTGTTCTGTTTCCTACAAACTGCAGTGAAGTTGTGCCCGCTGAAAGTTCCTGCAGTGGAAAGCCAACTACTGTTTCAAAAATTGCTAGTAATTTCAATGATAGATCTGCCTTCGCAGTCATTGTGACTTGCTTGCAGTGCCTGGCCAGCTTGAAATGTAGCAGTTCAATGGGACAATGCTTACTGAATAGTCTGTACTCTATAGGCCTAAGGATTTCTCTCAACCTGCAGTATTCCTCATATCAAGGTAGATGAATCAATGTCACCTTTTGTCTTACAGGAGCCAAACCAGGAGATGGCTTATCTTCCAGTAAACTAGTAAGTAAAGTACTGCTCTCATGCTGGTGGATAAAATGGCTGTAAGAGAAACTAGTGGCACATCTAATTTTAATGCTGTTTTATCTATTAGTGCTGACAGAAGCTTATAGTCATTAAAATGTTGTCAGACTAAGTGCAAAGTAACAAGGGCATACGTCCAACTGAAGTCATCTTCATTTACTCTCCTCAGAATCCCTCGAAGAAGCAAGGCTAAGCCCGACAACTGAGATTTCCCCTTTTCTCATGGAGAATCTGCCCTCACCAATCGGCAATAATGGAAACCATAGTATTTGCACTTTGTACTTTAAAAAAAATGTAAATTCACTTTGTAGAAATAAGGTATTTAAACAGACTGCTGAATCTGTGAATGATGTAGTTAGCTTTTTATGTCCTGACAAACAAAAAATATTTAACACATACAATGTATGTGTCCTTTGTGTGTCTAAAAAAGTGTACTTTTCAAAGTTGTGCAAGTTTTCATGTTTGATGTTGTATTTTGTGCCCCTTTGCCAAGTTTACTTTTCCTCTCATGTTGATGATATTAAAGCGGATATATGGATAGTTTGCTACACGGCTACAATAACTTAGACCATACCATCTCTCATGTACTGACCTATTGCATCTTTTCCTGTGCTTTGTAAAGCAGTTTGCAAGAATGTTTTAAAGATACATCATAAAAACGTCCTACATGTTCACATATATTCATGTTTATTAGAAATAAAGAACTCTTTTATACATTTTGTTCTTTGCGTGTGTCAAAGACGCTGAATTAGGTCAGCAAATTCCTTTCTCTCTAATCCAATTAGTCTTCTATATTTTCCCTCGTTATATAAATCTTGTAATGTCTTTGCCATTTTGTGTTTTCTTGCTGTGTCTTTAATAAAACACCTTGTTGACATAGTCTTTAGGAGCCAAGTACGTATTAGTCATACATAGCGAAGGTCGTGTATCATCCCATTTTCAGACAGTTTGCCAATTCCCCTCAGGCAACATTTTCGAATTGGAAAACGGGATGGTACTTATTTCTGTTCTCGTCAGAGATTTCCCACGTAGACTGAAGACAGATAAATAGACCAATCTCAACTGTGTGTACAGTGCCCATTAAAAAGGGCGTCATATGAGCCAGTGTGTGCGAGTGTGTGTGAACATGTGTATTTGCATAAGGTATACTTACAGGTATATGGTGAATGTAAACTTGAACAGTCACTGAGGTTTGAATAGTTTCTTTGTTAAGGAACAACATTCTGCTCAGAGCAGCCTCGACACTTTACACTACTGTACATTGTTCCTGCCTGATTATGTTGGGGCTACTAAGCGGTAAGCCGTGGCTTTTCACACATAAAATCCCCTATAGGGCCGAGCGACTGACCTCAGACTGACCTGCTCGCTCAGGCTTAGCCTCTAATTTATGATTAACACATCGGTCTCCTTTCTGTGATATAATCCAGCCCAATGGTCTGGTTTTAACACCCCAGGGGAACACACGAAGAGAGATTATGACTGGTGCTGGATTAGCGACGGATAACCTATGGCCTTTTTAAGCACCTTCTCTGGTCACAGCGATGAAAAATGAAAAAATTATATCAGAAGCAATAGTCCTAAAGCAGCAAAGATATATAAGGTTCTATCCCTCAGAAACACCCAGCTCAGTCTGTCTGTATCGAAAAAACTCATGCCCAGTGTCTTGCTGTGGTTGGCTCCAGCCTCCTGCCACCCTCTGCGGGATAAGCAGGTATAGGTAATGGATTGATGTTTGCTTGTTAAAACACAGTCCTGTAATTATAAATTCCCAATTCAGATCCATCTTTTTGCAAAATCCCTAATTTCCACCCATGTTCCTGGCCTAAGTCTGCCTGAAGATGATGTTAGCACCATGCCCAGAACAACATTTGCTTTTCCCAAACAGCCATGTAATCTGTTATGTTGCCATGCTGGTTGCAGGTGTAGCAGCGCATCCAAGAAACTCATCAACCTGCAACTGAATCCGCAGCCAACCTCTTGACTGCTGCTAAAGCTCCAGCCTCCACCCAACACAATGCTGAAGCCTTGTCATGTGTGATTTCTACTCCCCTGGGCTGAGATGCACGTAAACACGTTTTATGATTTGGCTGGATGTCAAGGCATGGTTTTCCGAATATGTTCCCCTGATGTCTTGGACTCCTGCCTGAACTGATGGAGTAGCTGCAGAAAAGTATCCAAACTTTTTGGCCCGGTTACCGGCACCTTCTCACGATTGGCGAGGCCTCCCCCTCTCCTGCTCCTTAGTCCTGCTTCCTCACTTTTCTCCCTCGCATATGCACAAACACACTCCTTGAGCACAGAGATACCATTGAGCCCGGTTTGTGGGCACAGTTTGTGTGCTTTAATGGGCAAGAGGAGGCACCCGATCTCACCGCTGGCAGGCCCCGCGGGCTGTGGACTCATGAAGAAATTACTGTCAAAAGCCATCAGGGCTTTAATAGCCTCTGGCCCAGCCGCGGCTTCCCCCTGGCCTTCGGAGGGGTTCTGGTCTGTGGGTAAATAGCAGGAGGACAGCCTGCACCCTGGGACCCCCCTCTCTTACTGCTTTCCCTAGTGTGGCCCAAACACCCCAGCAGTCCAGTCAGCACCACTGAACACAGTTAGACATTACACTCAAGAAAATGAACTGCTAGAGGAGGTGTGACTTTTTAATGCATGGGGTGCAAAAGCAAAACAAGCAGTGTTTTAGGGGACTAGGTGCGCTCACACAAGGGGCCTTTTCATAAACTTTATCTCCCCTCGAAATGATTTCATTTGTTATGGTGGCTTAAAGCAATACATTCAACTTTTCTGGAAATATGCTTATTTAACATATGCTCAATTTATATATTTTAAGACCCCCTCTGATGAAAAAACTGTTTTTTACCTTGTTAACATGTCCATGTGGTGTTTTGTAAATGCTGGAAGACATATCATGAGTGGAGTAATGGCAAATTCCTGTATTTCTAAACATTTCTACCTTAAAACTGCAGTGTAGCAATGATAGTATCAAAAATAACAAGCAATCAACCCTGTGTGCTTGTAAGGTGGGCCTTTCCATGTCAATAGTCTTTTCTAAATTGGGTATGTATCACTGAGTTACTCCAGTATTACAACTTGCCATTGTGTAGCGTAGAGTAGTTTTACAGGGTTTGAGAAGCAAGTGTTGAGTCTTAGAGAGCTGGTGTGCTCGAGCTATAGCAAGTAGCAGAGGGCTCGGTGGAGAGAGAGGCACTGACTTCACAGATCTGCACATTCAGTATAGGGTAACATCTAAGCCATTTTAGTGTATGAAGAGATGATTTTCATGGAAAAAACTTTAAATATGCAACTTTGACAAACAGAAATGAGTTTTTAGGCATTAAAACTGAACAATAAAAAAACAACCAGTGTGCGAATTTAACTCAAAGATCAGTGCTGACGGGCGCCCCTGTAGCCTAGCGGTTATGTTGCGTGACCCACGTGCAGAGGAGTAGCGGCTGTGCCGGGTTCAAGTCCGACCTCTGCCATTTACCACATGTCCTTCTCCACTCTCTCCCATTTCTCCCAACTTTATCCACTGTCCTGTCCTCTCTAATAAAGGCATGAAAAGGCCAAAAAAAAATTTTTTTTAAAGATGAGTGCTGACTACTATTCTTTTCTTATTCTTATTATTCACAATAGGAGTAACGACAAATCAAAGCTAAACAAAGTACATAAAAGTGTTGTGTCTGTCATTCTAACCATGAAAAGTGAAAAAAGCAAACTTCTCTGAAACCTTTAGTGTTGTTTGTACACTTCCTCTAGCACAAAGACTGGTAAAGTCTTACCATCACCTGTAAAGCTCACTAAATAACACTTTATATCTCTTTGTTTAATGTGTATATGAGCTACTGTCATGGTGTCAAGAAGACTCATGCTCCTGGTTGAGAAATAGTCCCTCACATACATACACAAAGCACAATCTGCAGTTTTTACACTTGGCTATTTGTACAGATTAAAGAAATAAGATGCATCATGTTCATTTATTAGCTTGCTAATTTTGCTAGGTTTGCTACTCCCCCTGTTCCAGCTAAGCTAACCAGCTGTTTGCTGTCATATTTATCACACAGACATCACAGTGGCATTGATATTTTCATCGTATGCTCAGAAAGAAAACGAATAGCCAAATTGCTAAACATCCACAGCTATTCTTTCAAAGCGAGCGTAACCAACTGTTTTGCAGACCATATAATGTGGTTTTGTCTCAACATCCACAGAGACATAATGGACTTTCAGCTTCTCCCAAACATCTATAAAAGCCCTCACAGCCGATGTTATCCACATCAATGCATCAAATACAACTGCTGCTGTTGTCCAGACTGCTGCACAGTTACATTCGGCTTCCTCGCTTGATATGGACACATACGGCATCAGTCGTTCCTGCCAAACAGTCAACCGAGCAAGATAAAATGTTCCGCTTGAGATAGAGTGTCTGCAGCGTCGAGGGAAAACCGAAGGGAACGTCATCTTCTGCACTCGTAGGGCGAATTGTGCAGCTTTTCTCATTTATGTGTTCCAGCTGAACGGGGCGGCTGCCAAGTTCAGGATCTGGCCTGACATCAGAATTTCCCGGAGTGATAAAGAGGCTCTTGTTTGATAGGCAGAGGGAGAGAAAAAACTGTGATAGTGAGGGAATGATATGGGCAATTAGAGGAGTGAAATTTTTAGCAGACAAGAGACAGAGTTATCTATGTGTAAACGGCCTTCACACCTAGAAGCACCCTCTAACTACACACAGACTCATTCACAGAATACACTCCAGGAAGACACACTGATTTCAATTTTAAAATGTTACTTTAACAGTAAAAAAACCTTGAAACAAACAAACCACAGGGGAACCACAAAACTTTAGAGTGATCTGTTCTGTGTCCACGTAGCCTTCTCCTTCCAAAATAAGCTTGCAGATCTGGACATAATATTTGCTTTCATTCTTGAATATTTGGGGGGATTAAAACCTCCGGGCCCTGGGAGCTGGAGGGTGGGTGCAAGCATGTGGGGGGTACCCGTCCTTTAATCTCATTCTCACAGTGTCCACCTTTGACATAGCGGCATCCCATCTGAGCCTGACCAGGGCTGAGAGGGAGAACCTTGTGGAAGGGGAAACGGTGGGAGAGTGAGAGCGGGAGGCAATGAGGGGTGCTGGAAGGTAGCGAAGGAGGGGAGGAGGTGGGGAGCTGTCGGGCCTAAACCCAGGGGATTAACGGGGTGACTTCTCCTCTGGAATGTTCCACTGACAGCCAAGACCCGCCCACCCACAGCTGCCTGCACCAGACAGGTGCACGACCACGGCGAGGCGGGTGGTGGGTGGATGAGAGAGGGGCGACAGGGTGGCGGAGGTGGCGAGGAGGAAAACACCATACTGACGAGTATATCAGAAAACAATTTAGCTGGAGATCCTCTTCAGAGCGTTTCAAAGCAAACCGCTCCACCCAACCTCAGCTTTGGCAGCGACTTTGTACCACCTGCAATTTCTGCAATTACTACCGAATTGTTGAAAGATTCAAAACAGCTGCGGAGGTTTGCACACTACAAATAATCCATGAACACCTTCAGCCAGCAAGTCAGCTGAACCTGCAGGCTGCCAAATGAAGAAAAACCTCCTTGAATGAGATCAACCTCACAGACAAACCTCCCTGTTGCTCCTCTCACCAGAACAATGCCTATTCATCTCCAGTCCAGTCATTTAGCCAACATGGTGTATACAAAGCAGACATGGCAGCATTTGGTAACACACACAACAGCAAGTGAATTCATTTGTCATGCCATAATTTATGTTTGGGAATGTACCAGATCTTGCCCGTGCTTGCTGCGCAGTGTTAAGTATTACTTTGCAAAAAAATGGAAAACAAAGGATTAATTTTCTGCAGCATCATTTCCACGTTGCATTAATTCCATAATAGTAAATGCACAAGAATTCTAGTAACATCCTCAGGCTGGGCCAAGTAGCAACAAAGGACAATAAACACAGCCGCTGATCTACAACAATCCCCACGTTCAGAAGTGAGGAAAAATCCCTCACACGTTTCCCTTTGAAGCCGGTGGGATTCCTGTAGGTAGTGCGAGTGTGATTGTGCTTCTAAGATGTTTGATTGATAGAGGGTCTGTGAAATCTGACTCTTTGTTTTGCTCTCTCTCCGGTGACCTGCCCTGTCATGTCTCCCCTGTTTTGAGAAGCAGGTAGTCTGTGCAAACATCAGGTGAACGTTGGGGGACAACGCGGCGCTCAGGTGCTGAGACTCGAGTCTCTGAGAGGTCAGAGGTGATAAAGCGGGGTCATTCTGGCATTCAGGTGGATGCTCTGCTGGAACGTCTAGAAAAAAAAACACAGGTGAGGTGTAAAAGATTTTTACTTTCACACTGTTGAAGCAGTGGGGAAAGTTACAAACATGAATGTTTGGTGGGCTGTGAGCTTTAGTGGTTCCAAATTGCTGCCAATTTATTTTTTTCACATATCCCTGTGATTAAACACTGTACTATTGATATACTGCTTTAATTATTTTAGTCATGCTTCCACAACGGCACCTCTATGGTGGTGTTGGATCAGTGCTAAGAGATATCTTAACATTTTGTTGAAGGATTGCTTTGACATTTTGTAACAATGATCAGGTGATGACGGCAACTTTGATTATCTCCTGACTTTTTATCAAGTGTCAACATCCAGGCTGACTTTTGTTTTACTGTTGAATGTCTCAACACATTTTCTCTTATGAGAAATATCTCAACACCTATTTGATCGATTGGCACTAAGGATGTGTACGATCAGTCAATTAAACTTTGCTGTTCTCACTACTAGGCACCAAGTAGCAACCTCTGGGAATGAAAACTGAGGGCAATGCTGTTGGTTTTGAAAATTCTTGTGTCTAAGATATATTGCAGCCATAAGCAAGGTAGAAAGTGGCACAGATGACATTATGTTATTCTAAAAAAGAAAATAAGCTTGTAAATGTGTCAGAATAAACTGGCATATAACACGACCAACCTCCAAATAACATTCAGCAAAGGTATGTGGACCTGAAGCTGCAAGTAAACTACAAGTAGAACTCTACTATCATAAGTCACACTCAGCAAATCAATCTGACATGTATTTATGGACATTTAAACTATGATTTAGTCACTGAAGAATGTAATTAACGATTTCAGACTGCTCTTAAATGCATGCAATATTTTTTTAGACAATAATTAACCCCCTTTCAGTTAAATTTGGCTCAATCTTGACAGTTTTCTGGGTTTTTCTTACTTAGCCTACATTTACATTTCTATATATTCCTTTTTAACTAACAGGGAAATCAGATATTAGAAATATCCCAAACTGGTACAACATTCTGTAGGCATTCAGCTCCCAATAGATAGATTCTGTTCATCCGGTACTTTGGTTCAACCTTTCCAAAACTGAAGACATTCACATCAGCCTTAGATGCAGGTTTTTCTACTAATTAGCAATGTTTTGCATGTGAATACAAATTTAAGTTAACATTTATCTTAATGCATCAGAGCCAATAACATGACTGTAAACTCTGTCTTGTTCCACGGCACGTTTATATCTTCATTCTTTTTTTTTCCTTTCAATTATATTCCTTTGTCTTGATTTTCAGTTATAAATTGCATTGCCTTTTGTGATGCCGTCGTCACATTTCCCTCAATAAATCAATACCTACATCCTAATCCAATACTTCTACACAGGAAATGAAAAGATCTCCACACCTGCATCAAACTCACTGTTCTTTCCTTTAAGTATTCAGATTAAGTATTCAGTATTCTCAAATCAAGGCCACTTCAAATCTGTGGTGCCTTACAGTCTTTGCAATTATACAGGATGGATTTTCAGTTGGCCGCAGTAGTGAGGAAGATGGTGTTGACAAAGCAGGTGTGTCTTTGCCACACCACCATCCAGGCTGTTTTGGGCAGATCATCTAGGCATATGTGCAGACCACCAGGCAAGGCTTTGTACTTTCCCTGGAAGAGTCTGACTGCTGAGCTCTGGCTTTAAACAAGCCCGGGACGGAGCAGCTACTCATCATAACTCTCCACCAGTCACTCACTGCGCAGATCCAGCAAAACACGGAGGTAGATTAATAGATCACTAAATCACACGACTCACAAACAAGCCAGGGGCAACAGGAAAGCAGCTCGACAGGCCAACAGTAAACACATCTCATGATTCTTTCCCTCATTAATCCTGCGCGCTCTCGCTAACTCCACATCCATAACAGTGCAGCCTATTAAAAGACTATCCCCTTACTGCTTTATAAATGGTGCATTTTCATCGGCCTTATGTGAAACTCCACGAGAGCAAAATGTGAATCTCCCTAAATTCTAGCTTGTCACATAAATCTTGAGTTTAATATTTATGAGTAAGACAGTGAGTGTATCTGCCTGTGTACCCCCCTTCCTCTCCCTCCCTATCTCTGCATATGGTTCTCATACTGCTCTAATCTTTCTCCCTCATTTTTTCAGTGGTGAGTAAGGTGATTTAATGATTTATTAGATCTGCCGAATGCAGCAAAAGCTACAAATCATGAAGGCCTTGTGGTCACATTGTTCAAACGTGGGGAGCAGTCAGCCGCTGTAATCCGCGCTGAAATGCCCCTGAAAGAGGCTCTTGTTGCTGCCCTCCCTCCCCTCCACCGGCTGGAAAACGTTAGAAGTCAGGTTATGTGAATGTCCAGTGTCAGAGGGCTGCTTATAGGGCATTAGTTTTGAATGTCTGTATCAGAGCAAAGACCCGCCATTCTACTGAAGCTGCCTCAGATCTGGGTGCTGCAGAGTGGGACTGAGATTAGACGAGGAAACACTGTTGTCTAGCAGGACTGGTAAACTTACCCTAAGTTCATACAGAAAGCTGGAAGAAAGGAACGGACTGATGTCTGAGAAAGTCTTCTCCATACATATATTTATTATTTATTGCTATTTATTGTTTGTTTTTTTTAGTTGATCTGTACAGGTGTCAGACAGCAGCATCTGATTCAGAATACTACAGACAAAGTTCTCACTACAACATCCCTCCAACTGTCAGGTCTTTAACTTCCAGTGTGTCAAAGACTTTATTTTAAAACACTACAGTTGCTTTATAAAGTACAAATCTGCCATGTTATGAACCTCTCAGACCTCTCAGGTCATCTGAGACAGGCCTAGCTCTTTTTTCATTTTCTATTTTTTTAATCAAGGTTTTAAACTTTTCCATTTACCTCAGCCTTTAACAATATATACATATTCATTTAAATCCTGCAATGCACTGCGATTTGTTATTGCATTTTATTCAAATGTTAGGTCCAATTAAATTTTTCTCTTATAAAATAACATTTATATGCATCTGTTTCTGTTTATTTATTTACCTTTTTAATTTAAAAGGACATTTATTTACCTAGATATCACTAAAAGTAGTTTTTTGTCTTTCAGTAACAGACCATTGTGAATTATTGTGAATTAAAATACTGCACCTTGAAAACAAGCAAAGCAATTAAATTGTTCCATCTCTGTATATAAAGTACTTTGAATTGCCTTGCTGGTAAGAGGTTCAATTCAAATATGCCTAAAAATGTTTTATTTAACAGGAGTAGTGTCACATTAAATTGTTCATTTTCTTAAGGTAGCGGTGGATTTAGTTATTTCTGGACAGAGTTGGTGGATGCTACCTGATTTGAGTCATACCTGGTTTGTATGTACTGTATAAGGTCCATCATTTGTACTGGATCTTCAAAAAACATGTAATACTTTGTCACAGTCTGGAGACATACGCTGCAAATGGACTAAGTTCACTGCTGATTTCAGCACAGCAGAACTGGATGAACCAAAAATAATAACCTCTGTCTTTATTCAGTGCGTGATAAACTTGAGTATTGGGAATTTCAGTGTTGAGGCAGCAACTTGCATAAATCACAAAAACACACATATATTACAAAAGAACACAAGAGCCAGGCATATATACACAAAACTGATAAATAGTCTGCTCTCTTGACAGTCTCAGTGCTATAATTTTCATTTCAGTCTGTTGTTGAGGTCAGAGTCACTGAGTAGAGTCGTAGTAATAGTTGGAGTGGTTGTTGCTGTCTCTATTTTGTGGCTCTGGTTGAGCCAAACTCTGAACTCCCTGATAAGAGTTGTGCACACTGCATTTTAGGGTATTTTCCTGCATCCATTTACACTTGCTCGTGCAGAACTCACATCCCATAATGACAATTACCTGTTTCCAGTGCACTAAACTGAGCTGAGGCAGCTGCTGGGAGGAGTTTCTTATTTTTGCATACAGACATATGAGTGCCCAGCAAAAAGGCAAATGAGCATCTCTTGGCATCTCAAGTTGGCAAGACGAAATAGATCATTTTACATTTAGATTCTTTTGATCTACGAGGTAAACTAAGACTAGAAAAGGTTTTAAAATGACCTGGTTCCTGCCCTCCAACACCAGTTCAACTCAAAGACTTGCAGACATGTGGCCAAGTGATGAAACCTCCCTTTAAAGGTGGTCGAGGGATTTCAACAAATAGCAAAGCATGTTATGACAAATTAGACAAGACGATTGTGGCGCTATCATGGCTTGATGATTGCACACAAAGCACTTCTTTGACAGCATTACTTTTTTCATCTTCACTTGGCCAGGGATTCAGTCACATCCTTTCAGAGTCGGTCCTGGGGAGCCACTGACACCCCGACCCAGAATCGCACATCAGCCTCCACCCCCGTCGCTCCCATGCCCCCTCCGCCACCATCTCTATCAAAGGCTTAGCGTGATCTGTGGACAGATGAAGGGGAAAATGTGATTTTGAAGAAAAAAATTAGGGAAAAGAAGGAGAAAAAAAATGTAAGAAGCCAGTGAAGTGTAAGGGAGCGGATAATAGCACTCAGTTCAAGTGTTGATGGAACCAGGCCATTATCAAACAAAAAGCCTGTTTCAGAACATAATTCAACACATTTCTTGAAGAACAGTGAACTAAGCTGTGAGAAAAAAAAATCTGTAAAAAGAAAAACATGCTGCAAAGTTTGTTTCAGCTTGCATACATGTTTAGAATATTTTTGTTTCTGCCAAAACTGACAAAAGAAAATAAAACTCCTGGTTCCTGAGTGAGCAGCAAGAAGCATTAAAAAAAGGGTTGGGTTTGGGAGGGAAGGTGAGGCGGTGGGGCGAGGGATTGATGAGGTTGACGGCGGAGGTGAAAGATGTGTTGTTGAAGGAGACAGCATCCGAGGTGTCAAAGCAAACAGGACTGAGGTGAGGGGCCACAGGTGTGCAGTGTGCTCACCTGACTGCAGACTCAGACAGCCCTAAGCGCCCAGCATACATACCACACAGGCCTGTGCCCTGCAGGACTCTATGACCGGCCTCCATCCACCTGGATCAGCCGCATGGAAAAAAAAAACAACCTTTGTTTTGAAGTTCAGCGCTATAAAAATGGTCCATTGCAACACAGAGAAAAAATGCAAGGTGCCTTTTTCCATCCATTCCAACATCTTTTGTAAATATGGCGACATGATAAATATTACTAGTATGCATGGTTTGTATTATTTACTCCCAACTCAGATCTATTTTAATTTGTTGAATTACAGATCAGCATTTCTGTGATGTGCTTTGGTGTAAGCATGAAGTTCTCTACATGCAAACAGTGCAAATAGTCTTTTTCATCCTTGACTCGGGCCTTCTGTTTCCTAAATGCACACTCTGACTGCTACCTGAGGCATTTGCTGCAGCCCTCTACAATGATTTCTCTCCCGCTCTCTCTCTCTCACACTCCTTCTTTTTCTCACAGCCACACTGCGTCCCTCCCTCCCACTCCACCTCCCCCCCCTCTGAGGATAAGCTGTGGTTGGGCCCTGACATCCCAAGTAATTTACTGAGTCAACACAGAGTGAAGAGGGCCCGTGTGCTTCAGAGAAAGCCCCTCTATGCAGCAGCCTCGGTCCCTGAGGAGACATGGCACACCACAGCACCAGACTGCCATGCTGGAAATCATTTTTAAAAAAGAGAAGAAAAAGTACTAATGCAAAATGTAAATACATAATAAATATATAGTCATTTATACGTTAAAGATATTTATTGAACCACACAAATGGCCAGTTTATAAGATGCTTGTTAAAGTTTTCCTGGTGGCAACTTTATGCAGTACCGTATTTCTATTAGTTTGGGTTGTTCTGTGTTTTTATAACATCCAGACCAAACATGTGCAGTGGCAGGATGGTTCTAACATTATAGTATGTGTGTATAATACAAAGGCATGTTGAGATACTACAGGCTCTTCATTGGACCAGTGTTATCCTTGCTCTGTTTGCTGTTGTGAATTATTGAATGGGCTTGCTGCATTTTTTTTCTGTAAATTCCAATCATTAAAATGCCTTAAGGTAAGAAAAAAACAGGGATTTGATGCTGTCCTCTGTGTTCTGTAAACATACTGTACATGAATCTGTAGTGTATATACAATTATGATCTGCTTTTTATCTCTTTGGATCCCATTTAGTTTGCACATGTTTAACTGTGATGGTAATGATCATTTTTAAAGACCTCCTTAGGTGAAAATCAAGTTTTAAACTTAACCTGTCCACATGGTGTTTTTTGCACATTGGAAGACATCATGAGCGAAATAAGCAGTCAACACCATGGCTGAGTATTTACACCTTGTAACTGCAGTATACCAATGACAGTGTAAAAGACATAGATCTAGTCTTCCAGGGTTTCGATCCTGTCAGTTTGTAGGGCTTTCTGTATTTCTATACTTATTCAGAATTGGTTTCCAGTTTGAACATGTATTAAAACTTTCCATTGTGTAGCGTACAGTAGCTTTACAGTGTTTGAGCAGAATCCTAGGTGAGCTGGTGTGCTCAAGGTGCAGGGAGAGGGGAGGAGAGAGGCAGTGACTTCATATATCTGCACATGTAAAGGATGCAATGGTCATTTTATATAACTGATACACAGAAATGAAATGAATTAAATCTACAGCCAGAGAGGGACTTTTATATCTACTAACTGAAAAGACATTCTTACCTTTACAGATGACAGAAGAGAGATGCCAAAGCAACAGATGAGAGAGGAGGGATGGCACAACTCTTACAAAGATGTCCTGTCCTGCACCTTCATGGCCAGCATTCTAAATCCCCTTGCAGGCCACCAGAACCTCCATGTGAATGATGGTGATGGTGAAAATCACAACCCCTTCACTGTAGTGCATATGTATATACAGTTTTTAATACATCTGACAGAATAAATGTATACATACTAGGCCTACTATAATTCTAACTGAAGGTCAGCATACTTATGCCATGAGGTAATTTCCAGGTCTGACCATTCAGGATAAATTGTTACTTTACATAAATTTATAGCAACGTTCCTAAAAATTCCAAGGAGGCAACTCTATTGCAAGCAGGCCAGGTTTATACATCTTCATCTAAGCAACATTTATTGTATGCAAACTTCTCACTTGAATTAAAAAAAATAAAACTATAAATATACAACAAACAGGTTCCAGGATGACATTATCATAAATAACTTTCCATTAAGAAATGTGACAGGTATTGTGGTAAGTGTTGATTAAAATGATCTGTGTCTAACACCAAAACTGATGGCACAAACTTTTAAATTACTTTACAGTACCGTGGAGTATTGTAGGTCATGCTCCATGCAAAGAAACTAAACACTGAGATTCAGTCAGTTTTAACTGTATTTACTACATGAACATGAATGTGCACACACACACACACATACACACACACACACACACATGCTTGTTCAGGTGCAGTGCTGCACTCTCACTGCAGGCTGCTCCTTGTAAAGGGGCCTTGGTAATGTTTGCTTTCCCATTAGGCCGCTCTTCAGATGTGAGGGCTACCTGGGCCCGTTCACTCCCCGAGGAGAGCTTTTCACTCCTCTCCAAAATGCATTATGAAGAATTAGCCACATAAACACCTGCAAATTAAGAGTGAGACTCAGACACACTGCAGAGACAACCTCCTGAAGTTTATCTTTCAACCAGATGCTCAGAGCATCTCTGAATTCACTGTGGAGCCGAATATCTCTCAGTGACTTCATCTTTAAAGTGCAGTTGAGCAAGGCACTGAAAACCAAGTCACTCCTGTAAAGCTGCTGAGCAACAGTTGTGTTTGTACTGGAAAGCTCCCAGGTATGAGTATGTGTAATGTTTCAAATTGTGAAGAAAAAGAAGCATGCACACTCAGCAACTCTGATAAATAAGTGTTTGAGTCTGAATGACTTTGGGTTGATTTCGTCTTAGTTTGGCTTCAGTTCCAATGCAACAGAAAGAGACTTGTTCTGAATCAGTGGCAAAAAGTCATGCAGGTGTTTACTTTTGATTATTTTCGAAGATAATCTACCTGAGTTTGTCAGCAGTGTCACTGAGGTGAGCGCTTCAGCCGCAGTCGTGCCGTTCTGAGGTCGCCATCCCTGCAGATGTTCACAAGAGGTGGATTAGAGGAGATAGAGGCATAAAGGGAGGTGATGGGGCTTTCAACGGTGAGGTCCCGGAGAATTTAGTGCTCGCCTCACCGTGAACAGAAGAATAGGCTGCTTCACAGCAGAGAGCGAGCTTTATGCAATGACGGACGATGAGTCAAGAGGAACCCCGTCCTGAACCCAGCGCGGAATGTTTCATTTACAGTCACCCACATGGACACCCCGGCCTGTGCCTCGTCTGCCAAGACACAAGAAGGATGGGGATTTTAAACAATGTAGATAATTCAGAGCTCAAACTTCCCCCCGCTGCACAAAAGGCCTACATACACTCAGATAGACCCAAAGACACGACCCACCCTCTCTCACTTTGTCTTCCCTCCCCACGCTCTCAGTACCACTCTGTTATCTCAACGTCTCCGTCTCTGTCCTCTGCTTTTGATTTATCACCTTTAAATGATTCCGCGAAAAACAATTCCAGACCAAAATATGTGGCACGACACATTTTTTAACTCAAATTATTAAAGCCAACATTTGCAGTGTAAGCAAACAGGATTTCCACCCACAAACCCTCCTTTGTGTGTTTATTTTGTTTAGATCCTGCTCCTTACCGATTCTCAGACTTTGAGATAATATTTTGACTGTAGTAATTACAGTTTATGAAATGCAATCATTGTAGGTGTCACTAAGATCAGGTGTGACACTCGGAGTTGGCACCTGAGGATGGAGTTACGATGTTGCCATGCTGGGATTGAACCCAACGGAATCAAGGCTTATCTTTATGAAAACAACATAATGTCGGTTATGTTGCAGCTCTGATGAATATCTGGCAATAAAAACAGCTGAAATCAAAACCATGCAAGAGGCATCAGCCCAGGTATGTTTTTCCATGCTCGAGTTCAAACTCTCCACTTAATCCATCCGGTCCTAGATGTAGAGTTTATGAGTCCTTACAGACAGTACTCTGGGTCTCAGCCCACCGTATCAACGTGTGTACTTGTTTTGCTTTCAAGAAAACATCAACATCCACGAAATATGGGGCTGCATTATGGCTCTTTCTACCATGATGTAAGCTGAGTAAAACCCTGTAGTGTTCAGGCCTGGTCAGTGCTGGGAAGGCTCCTCACTGGGCTAGGTCATGTACGAGCCACGGTCATCAATCACAAACAGTGAGGACTGCGTAGCGACGAGCTGGCGAAAGGAGCTGATGGCTTGACATGACTTGGCCTTCGGTGCCTCCTCGAATTCCAAGCCATCACTGACTGAAAGGATTACTTGCATAATCTAATATTTGGTGGCACAAGAAAGCATTCATGCCTCATTTTGCTAAGTTTTTATTGGCTTTTTAGATGTGATTTAGTTATGCGTGGCTCCCCACGCCGCTTCCAATCCCGATATTTTTCTTTGCATGTCATTAATACTTTTTCATTAGAATTTAAATTTAACTCTTCAAGCGAGACCTGCCTTCTGGAGTCTATTCATCCTCCAGGCAACACAAACCCCTATTCCCTTATGCAAAGCCCCTATTGCATGCTCTCGATTGTAGTCATGGATATCTCTGTCAGGCACATAAACTCACTTCTTTTTTTTTAAATGCTGCAATGTCTCTCTGTTAGAGCCAAGTCAGTTTAAGTAACCAGTGACGTAACCGTTCAGTGTTCAGTGTTTGGCAAGTGGGTGACCTGAGCAGTGACACACAGTCAACAAGCTCTATCTCAGCAAACTGTAAACAGAAACACATAGTGGGAGTTAAAATTACGGTGCTAATTATTTTGGTTTTGCAAAGTGCTGTAGGCCTTGTTTAGGCATCGTTAGCATGGAAACACTGACACAAAAGCAGGGTAAGTCATTTATGATTTGCAACTAGATCATGACTTTCGTGGCATCATAGAAACAGTAGTGATGTGATCAATGCCCACATTTACACTAAATATTCACAATCCTTTCCATCCTCTTGTGAGAACAGTGAGAACTGAGCAGTCCTGATAAAGACCTGGCACTCTGGCATTTTCCTCTTCCTCTCATCACCGTGATGACACTATCTGCGGCTCTTCCTGCAGACAAAATCCGTGAGAGTAATCTGTCTTTTCTTTACCTCTGCCATCGTTTCCTTGTGCAGGTCAGGGGAGGGGGAAGGAGATGCTGCACCACGGCCCACAGCGGTGAGTTTACATAGCTCAGATATCCAAAGAGATACCCTGGCCTTTCCCTGTGCACATCTCCCTCACACAGACAACTGATAGGAAGTAATCAGTAAATGGTGGTTTTAACTGGCGGGAGGATCTGACATGAGCTGGACCTCACAGGATCTCCACCATGTTGTCTGAGCGTGAGGCAGATTCTATCATGACAAAACTTGCTTTCTTCCACTGTGTGAAGTCTGCCTTTAACATTTGATTTATATGGTATACTTTTACATCAGTAAGCTTTTATTGAAGTCAATTTATTTTACTCTTGTTACATTCTAATTACTTAATTGCTTTTGTATTGTGGTGAGGGTAAGTAATACAGCCACATTAGCGGCCCAGTAAGACATATGTGCAGCTGCTCTTTGAGTGAAATGCTGCAGATTCTCAGTTATCCGGGTCATAGTAATCCCTCTCTTTTTGGTTCTTGGGCCATTAGCCATGTGATTTTGCAATTTTTGGTCATAAACAAAGATATTGGACATGTTAAAATTTAACTGGGCCTACATGAAAACCTGAAAATCACATCAAGTGTCTTGGCTCTTCCCTTCCTCTTCCTTATGTTTCTTGTTTTTCCATCTCTCTCTTATGTCTTTACTTTGTCCCCAGATCGTCTTGTCAGTGTTGTCAGTATTCCAACGCCTCCAACATCAGCCAGCCTCTCACCTGTCACAGCAATTTGGATTCTGACTCCAGGCTCCCCTCATCACCCTCAAAAGACTTATTGCAACACATCACTTTAAATACTTGTTAACTGTATCTGTAACTGTTCTGCTTCTGGTTCCAGAAAATCCATTACCTGTAGCATAAAGTCATAACAATTAATCCTGAGGGGAATTAATACCAAATTCCCTGATAGCTGTTGGGACATTTCCCTAAGAAACCAAACTAAAGCTTCATGGCAATCCTTCTAATATTTTAGCTAAAAAATACACCTGATCACTGATTAGCCTACACACCCCCATTTACAACCATAGAGCAATGTCCAAAACATGGCTAAGAGCTTTGTAATTGAGCAAATCATGAGTTTGTGTGAAACTCCATGTAACGTGGCTTGTAATAATGCTGAAAATTTAATAGCTGGTAAAGCTGCATAAATAACTACAAAGCTGACTGCAAATGAGTAAATGATTTAGATTTCAAAACACCATCTGGTTTTACACAAGTAGTCCTTCCACACTATGTTGAACTAACCTGAAGTGCCACATGGTCGAGAACCCTCTAAGAAATCGTCCTTGGAAACTGTTTGGAAAAGGCCACTTTCAAAAGTTACTTGGCAGGTGACTGGATAAACAATCTATCTATTAACGTCTATCACAGGCTAAATGACACTTAAAACAGGCCAATAGTTGCCAGCACTTCTTTATATGACACTGATGGATCTGACCAACTATGAATCAACCACATGTTCACAGCTTGAAGCCTGGCAAGATGGATTCTCTCATAATCGTGATGTTGCAGATCTCTCCAGATGCCCTGAAAGGTACCTTTTGGACACAAACACAAGAGCAAACATTCTGTTCAGTTTTTCTCCCAAGACATATTTAAAACACAGTGTTGCAAGGTGGGGCCTTATATCATTGTGACAAACAGGCAGAGATGTATTAATTCCAACACGGATCTTAACACATGGATTTTGACAGTTCCAGATTGATAACTTTATTGAGTGTTTTTCATTAAGGAAATCAACAACAAAAATAATAATTTTAATAAAAAACATGTTGCTCAAACAGCTGGTTACCAGACTTTCTCAACAACTTTTAAACTCTCTGACATAGATGAAAACATAACAGAGCTCAGACATTTTCACTTTCTGTGGTGCAAAAAACTTATGAGAGATCACAACTTCATCTGAGTATGTGATTTGGTGCTGTACTGTTGTGTGTGTTTTTGGAAATGTGCTCAATAATTTTCTTGTGAAGAATTAGGTGAGCAAAATAGGCAGCTTTCCACTGCAGGAACTTGGGGCAGGTGAGAGGTGGCATGAATCTTTACATGAGGCCTATTCAAGTTTTCTGTTTCCTTTGCTGTGTAGAATCCAAGAGTTTCGACTGCGATGTCAACTCCTAGTGCGTCAAACAAAGACAAATAATAATAGCTATTGGACGTAACTCCAACTTTATGAGCATGTAGGAAACAGAGTAATAAAAGGTCAGTTATGATAGCCTATATGATGAATTTTACGTTGTCAATGTGGATGTGAAAAGAAGACTGCTGAAAAGAAGACTGCTACTCAATGAGGACATTGAGAGGGCAGAAAAATGGTGCTTGATGTCCTCTCTTGCTTCTTCTTGCTGAACATCTTTTGAGGACCACTCAAGTACCTACCCAGGAGTATGTACTTTTTCTTTCCTGAAAACACACTATGGAAGATATAGTGTGTTAATAAGAAAACTTTAGATGTGGTGGTATGTGGCGTTTGTTACTTTTAACAAAGTCAAACTAGTTGTTCCCCCTTTTCAAATCTTTAAGCTAAACTAAGCTAAACTAATCAACTAATCTGGCTACCACAGATGAAAATGGTATCAATCTTAATCTTAGTATCTTGAAGTAAGTAATGGTGTTTTCCAAAATGTTAAACTATATCTTTAATGGTGTTCATCATTAATTGATTCATAAGCATGAGCAGTTTTGTTCTATGCTGGGCAAATATGGAAACATGTTTTACAGGTTTGTTAATTTCGCTAAATTCTTTAATCAATTAGTCCATGTGATTTTTAGCTCACAGTTTCTCAAATCAGGAACTGTCTGCAAACATCTTTATGTGCGAAACAAAATGCGGGTGATGCTTCACAAATTAACAGAGTCAACATGTGGCTGTTGTGGGACGCTGTCAGCGACAGCACACAGGGGTTTCCATGCGGCGCAGAGAGGTGACAGAGTTTCTGTGGTTGGCTCACCACACAGACCTGCTCTGTCCCGACCTGCACAGCGTCGGACTCCCTGCGTCAGACCTGGCCTTGGAGAGAAGGGCTATATTATGGGGCCTTGGCCCCTGCCTCTCCCCTGTAGTTCACAGCTTTTTCACCACAAGAAAATGTCAGGGATGGAGTTTTTTATTTCACCCAAAAAATTTCCCTTTCTAATCACGTGTTTCAGCTCTTGGCTCAAGCAGCTGGGAAACTCAGCACCCAGCCGGGTCCAGAAACACGTCCGTGCTATCAGCCACTCCATCAAAATCTATTTGCCATCCAAACACAGCGATAAATTAATTCAGAGCTGGGGCACTGATTTAAATAGTCGTGTGGCTGTGCCTTTTTGAATACTGGCCCTGATATGTGATACTGGTAGGATTTACATGAATGCTTTGTAGGCCTTGTCAGGAAAAATACATGACCAGTAAAGGCAGTATACCTTTTACTACCACTGCACATGACATCTCCAGCATCTCTCCTGTCTGCCTGCAACACTGGAATGGCCTTGGTTTTTTCCCCCAACTTCCATAAAATAATGTGAACTGAAGCTTGAGAGCAAAAAGGACGAGCAGGGATAGAGGGTTTAAGCCATCCAACAGATAAAACTTTCAAACTCCTCCACAAACCACTCTGACATTTTAAATATGGCTCTGTGTGCTCTACAGCTTGACCTTTGACCTCTATTATATAAGGTGTCAAGTCCTGGTCAAAGGAGGATATCATTCAATATAAAAAGGACTTTAACAGTCTGCTAGTAGAGTTTAGAGGAGCTCTCATTCTCTAAATATGTGAGGAGTAATGCAGAGGAATTTGCAAACATTTGCTGCACATTATCTTGTTACAAACAGTCCTAATCCTCACTCTTTCCCTGATAGGAGGGAAAGATAATTGCTCCTCCTCAGGGAGAGGTTCATAGCAATTGTTTCTCTTATTGTGCTGAGCTATGTTTGCCAGGTTCATTGTACCTTAAACGGCAGACAAAAGTTGTTGATTTCATGTTTGTGAGTTGGCTTCTGAGATGAAAATACAATAAAATTATAGTCTTGGGAAACTAAATGCTCAAGAGTGATTTTTTTCCCCCCTCTATGGGCCCCGTAAACGTCTCCTCGTCATTATAATGACATGCAAGTTCGCAAAGGTTGTGGGGGAAACACCTCAAAAACAAAAGGTACATTTTTCAGAGGACTTTTGCTCTATGATGGCTCTGGGAAAGCAGCCCCGAGCCTTTGTTTGTGCAAAATCAAACTTTAATCTGGTGCTTTTGATAGATGTTGCCTTTTATTTCAAATGTTTATGGAAATAGCGTACAACAGTCTTGTGTGGTCCTCTGTCTAATGAAACCCACTCACGTATGCCTCTCATAGCCATCAGATCACTGGCCAGGACACAGTGTTCACTATAGAGTGTGGTTTCTAAAGGGGCGAGCACATGGCGGGCATGGGGCAGGAGTGGTGGGTTTTCCTCCTCTATAGGGACCACCACATGTGTGAAAGAGTGTGCAAAGCAGGTCCCAATTGCAGCTCTTGACTCAGCAGGCCAGCTGTGTTGGTGCTGTCAGCCTCATTGGCCTCTGGTCCATCTCCTCTGGGCCACATGAGCTCCCATGGAGGGCTCCAGGAGGATTAGCAAAGCAGAGGAGGGAATGAAGGGTTCAGGAGAAAGTGTTCAGGGGTCAGCCTGGGGTTTTGCATTTGATCTCCTCAATTAATGTGCTCTGATGTATTATTTTGATTGAGCCTGCCTGCACCGATATGAACCTCAGTTTGTCAACCTATCAAGTGGGATTTAGTCACATCCAGTCTCACACTGGGGGATTCTGCTTGTCTGAGCGCCACGAGATCACCTGAGTCTGGTGTTTTCCTGTTGAGTGCAACCGAGGAGAGAGACGCAGGTTGTTTTGGTTTGAGTTGACGGATTGGGGGGGGTTGGGGGGGGATGGTGGTCACAAACCACGAGGCACATTGAGTTGTCATCATGTTCAGCAGCAAAGCTCTCGTGCCTTGGAAGCAGACAGCTGAAGCAAGACCTCACGTTTTTCTATTTCTGTATAAGGGGAAGGGAAGTGGGGCAGTTGTGTGCACATTTGATGAATTTGACAATTCTGTGTGGACAGATGTATTGTAATGTCACCCCGAGGGCATGAGCAGCTATGTCACACTCTGCACAGGTGGAAAAACTTCAGGTGATTCTGCAAATAAAGAGGCCTCTTAAAATTGCACACCTGCATGGAGAGACAGCGGCTGCAGCATTTCATCCTGCATAGCCTGTGGTTATGTTCCTGTGAGCCCAACAACACATCTCAGCACAAACTCATCTCATGAAGATTGGATGCCAGAATCAGATGTGATGCTGATCAGACATCAGGGAGGTTTAGACAAGGCAGGTTTGGTTGTCCTGAGTTTGTGTCGCAACTTCATTGTGATTGCTTAGTGAATGTCTAAAGCCCCGTCTGCTGGTGTTCCTGTGTACAAGAAGAAACTTGCTCCGTCAAAATAGCTGCCCCTCTAAAGGACGAGAGGAGATTTAGTTGTTGCAGCCGAAAGAACCTTTTTTTTTTTTTTTGTCTCTGCCACCATCTTGATAAACATACATAAACAGTGCACACAGGACAAAGGACACAACAACCGACATTGTGCTGTAGTTCTCTATGACAACAGAGCTTCCCTTCAGTGGATGGCGATCACAGAAGATGAGTGGGACAACAGACTTCCTCCCTACGTGAGCATCTGTTTGTACATAAGAAAGAGGGTGGATAAGAGACTGCTTATCTCATTTCTTTGCACTTTTGCCCTTCTTAAAGGTTCAGTTCAGTTCTTCAAATCTTGTTGAGGCAGACTAATGACATATGATTTTTGATGGTTTTCACTTTCTGGATTTATCACGGGGCTTAGAGATTTCACCCAAAATTCTCAGGGTGCCATAAATGTCTGGACCAAATTTAATAACAATCCACCTAATAATTTTTGAGGCATTTTAGTCTGAACAAGAAATGTGGATCGACAAACATTTCCAGAGTCACACCCAGAGACTGTATATAAAAGATGAATGTAGCCACTGTGACATCATCCATTAGTTTGTGGACTACCATTCTAAGGCCTCTAGTTTAGAATTAGGCTATTTTGTCTTTTGAATCTAGATGTGATGAGAGAGAGATGGATCTGACTATGATTTTGATGACACTGCGCACAATCATACAACAGAGACCTGTCAATCACAAGGTGGCCCCACTTTAAAACAAACCCTGATTTATCATCTATTTACATCTAAATGGGGTCATAATTTACAAAATAAACACTATGTTGTATTCTCACAATCATGAAACTAGACACTGAGACCATAAAGTGATTTTAAAAATGTTTTCCGGAGTAGCAAATGAAGTGAGAAGTCGGGTCATTTTGTCATAGACTTCTATATAATCTGACTTCTTTATGCCACCAGAGGAGTCGCCCCCTGCTGGCTGTTAGAAAGAATGCAGGTTTAAGGTTCTTCTGCGTTGCCTTCACTTTTTAGAGACTACATCCATCTCTCATGGCTAGTAACAAAAGCATTCCTGTCTTCATAACTGTAGTTCTCTATGCACAGCCTCATAAGACATCTCTTTGAGGAGCTCCATTGTGCAACATTTGTGTTTCCCCCAAAAATGTGCTGATTCAACCAAAACAAGAAATGTCAGTGTCCTTCAGTAAGTCCTGCCTACTGAAGCACATATACTGTTGCTCAACTCTGTCCAAAAGTAAAGTACTACCTACAGAGCTGCAATAATAAAACACAGTCCGTTCTGTAATTTGGGCAGAAAAAGAGCAGAGATGACAGTTAGGAAACCGAAAGGGACTATGATATTGTGTGGTCAGTCTGAAAGTATTTCATCATTTAAATCTAATTAGCACTGAAGTAATGGTTGTCCTTTTATTAACAAATGTGGAATTCAGTTTATTCCCTGAATTCTGCAGAGTCTGTAAAGTAGCATGCGTCTCCTGGGCTCTGCAGACAGGGTCAGTTAAGTACGATGTCCAAGTTTTACCCTGCTCAGACGTCTGTCTCCCTGCCTATGAAAAGATACAGGCCATTTGAGACTCACCATGATAAGTCTCCCTTGTATGGACTTTGACACTTTTATATCCATGCATGAAATGTAGCCACCCCCAGGTAAATGATGTCTTTCAGACTTGTGTCTAGTTAATTCTGTTTTTCTCCTTCTGAAGCCCAAACAGACAAGTACACAGCACACACATAAGTTATCTCAAACCTCTATAAAACACTTGTGGGTGAAGCAGGTGTAAACATATAAATATGATAAAAACTTCACATCACATTCATGCCGATTGTGCGTGGCACACTGTGCCCCTTGACAAATCCCATCGAGGTTACACAGGAAAAAAAGACATTTTCCAAACAGCTCTCCCAGCTTGTCACACAAGAGGTATAGACCATCTACTGGAACTTGGCTGAAAAGCAGCACGCTGCATTCATAGGTAAGGCAATACTAAATCAGTTAATTTAGACTGATGTCTTTATGATTTGCAGGAGTACAGCTTGGAAGCCAGTTTCCCTCACTTGCTGAATAAACAAAAATTTGTTCAGCTCAAATAAAATTTGATGAGGAGATAATTTTGCGAGCATACAGCATAAAGGACGCTCTCATGTGCAGGGGTGCTGCACTCTGAGGGCAAATCAAATGAAAGTCTGGAGAGGTAGTTAAACACACACTGGACAAGATGATCGAGAGAGATATGGTTGGTTGGGTCCACCGTTGGGGACAGGCACCCACAAAACCGTCTGCTATCAAAAATGCTTTCTGTGCCTTCCAAAATGATCAATTGGGTCTTTTTAAACTACTTAAGACTCAACAAACGTTATATAAGCTTCTCATAATATACCAGAAGGAACCCGTTCTACGACTGTTTTAATGAATACCCCACTTTATTATTTAATCAAATATCCCTATTGCATTGGAAAAAAGGGAGCTTCAACAACATTAGACAGGTCATTCAACATTTTTTATCATGAGCAACTCTCGGCAAAAACCCACAGAAGCAAGCCTCTAATCTGGGTTTTCATCAGGAGATAAATCCTGGAGCTGCTCCACTGACAATGAATTGGAAACTGACATGGTGGATTGTGCAGTGACTGTCTGCGCTTTGGCTCTCAAGTGTGTTTGACAGTAACTGTAGGCTCTGTCCGTTATGAAGCAGAACATGTCTCAAATACCTGGTAAGACCCTGGGAACTGTTATACGTGGGGTCGATATCAGTCATCGTCCACGGAGCAGTGGTGGGAAGCCTTTCTTTGGTTGCAGCTTCGACTGTGGTTTCTGTTGTAAGTGTACAAAAAAGTCTGGAAAAACAAATGTCACTTCTGCTTTCTGTTTCAGGAACTTTAAGACCGAGGAATTCCCAAGAAGCCTGCTGGAATCCCTGACAAGTCTCATGGGTGAGATTGACTTGGAGATTTTTAGATTAAAAATCACTTGGGGCATTAAAAATAAGTCAACAGTTTCAAAACATACAAAACCGCAGAGATGCATTCACTGTAAGCCTCTCGTTTTAAAGGATATGTCTATGTAAGAAGATGCAGATACAGAACAGATGCATTTCATTGCCAGTAAAACTCACTTGGAAATAAAATCTAATTCCATAATCTACCTCAGTAACTCGTAAGAAAAGGAAGACCTTTCCTTTGATAGAGGAAAAGAGTGCAGGGGAAGGACTTGCAGTAAATAGTTCAGCCGACTGGGAATCAAACCAAGGGCTCACTGCTCAGGGAATTTGTATCCTAACCACTCAGATTTTTGGTCACTTCCAGTGGCTGCATGTTGTAGTTTTATGTGTGTGAGATTTAGAGGTTTTTATGTTAGGTTTTTTGATTCATTCATTCAGAGAAATGTTTAATTCTTGTGTTGCAGTGGTTGGAGGTAGCAGAGCGAGGGAGGCTCTTTTGTCAGACACAAGAGGCCACTTTGATCTCTCAAATTCCCTAACTGCGTTACCTGGAAAAGGGATTTTCAATTAGTGAACCTGCATGGGAATCCCCTGACAAGATCAACGCACACACAGAAATATGTGAAAATACACAAGTCCAGGAAACAGCTCAAAATCGCCCTTCACGGGGATTCTGCTGCTTTTTAAGCAAACATCTGAGTGTCTTATGTATGATATCAGATTTTCCTCCTTTGAAGTCAAAAGCTCAAAATGCCTACATGTCAAAAGCTTGTTTTTTTTCCACGTACGCAGAGCTGACAACAGATTCACTCCTCACTCCCCTGCTCTTCCTCTCACACATCACACAGAAACTCGCTCTGTCCCACATATGACAACACCCCATGTTTACCCCTCTGACTTCCATCCCACGCATCCTGTTTGTGGCAGCATCTCCCATTGTTCCCGTCTGTATCTACCTGAGCTGGTACAAACACTCTTTTCCACTGTGGCTGGTTTCGAGGAGTATCCTGGATACTGTAAAAGGGATTCCTGCCCATGTGCTTTTGTTTTGGTATCAACATTTGTCTGCTTTATCATTTCTTAAGTGGATGGAAAGAAAAGAGGGAGGATGGAAAATCTGCTGATAAATGAGGAGCACAAAGACGAGCCACACAAAGAGAAACCTACAGTGAGACAAAAGATGTCTGGATTTAGCCTGGCAAAGTGGTAGGTAAGAAGTTTTTTTTTTCCTCCTGTGGAGTCAGGGTGGATGAGGTCAAAAAAGTAAAAAAAACCTCAAACTTGATTGCCAAAAAAAGGACACCTTTTGGATCAGCACCCCAGCTGATGTCACACTGAGGGAAGTGCTTTGAAGGGGATGGGGGCAGAGGGACATCCAGGCATCACAATGCAGTGTTGTATGCCAGCAACATGACGCTATCCCTATGAGGAATGGGCTTCACAATGCACTGTATATTTGCTATAATGTGAGTATCTTGATGAGGGGCCTACCATCAAAGTGATGAGGATGTGTTAGTGCAATCAGGGATGAGTAAACAAATGATTTAGCTCTGTATCTTAAAAGATCTTCACATTTCATTATCAGCTGCATAGTGAAAGAGTGACATGGCTTTATTGTGCATCCTGGAGGGCATTTCCAGTTTAGAGAGATGTGCAGCATTCATAAAAAACACAGATTATCCACCAACAATATATCAAACTATAAAACGAATCAAACAGGGTTAAGAAACAGTGTGACACTGCCCTCTAGTGTCTAAAGCTTGATTCTTTTAAATGAATTTTTATATAACCACATTTTGTCAGTGTGAATGTGCTTAAATGCCATTCAGAATGTAATCCTCACATTAGTGAGTAGGAAGATAATTAAGTTCAAATTTAAGATACTTTAATCAGCTTATCTCTGAGTCGTGTGTGTGTGTGAGAGAGATACTCACACAGGTGTACATCCCTCCTGGTATTCTGGTATTTCCTTTGAACTCCGGCTTCAAGATAGTAGCAGATATCCGCATGAAAGGACCTCCCCACCTGTGATGCAGTGTGAACAGCAGCAGTGTAAGTGAATAGTCTCATGTTGCCTTCGCCTGCCATGTGGGCTCAGTCGTTCCCTCATTTATTTGTTATCAGATTATTGACAGTGAGAACAAGTGGCTCATTCGTCTCAGTTAGATGAACAGCAGCTCAGGTGGAAAGGACACAGATACCGGTCCTATGAGTCATATTGTTGTGGGGCTACTTACGTTTGTTGCATTTATCTCTCAGCCTTCAGACTGGAGATATGAGTTAATGGCTGGATGAGAAAGCAAAAACAAAATAGTTTCACTGATTTTATTTCACTAATTTCCAGTGGACAAAGGGGGGACTGGAGCACTCTGATGAATTCACACAGCAACAAACTTTGTTTCTACATTAATGAGTCTTCATCAAAGTGGACTAAGACATGAGGGAGACAGATATATTCAACCTAAACCAGGTGTACAGTTGTCATTGGATAACTGGTTGAATAAGGTCTCAGATCTCGTCTGATAGGGTGGGAGTTGCCAAAGTCTGTGTCCAATCTCCCACCATCCCCCTATCTGATTTCCTAGTTTTTACACCCTTAATTCCTCTCCTCTCCTTGCATCTTACTCCCTCCCATCAGAGATCTTAGTAGAGAATTTGAAGAAGAGACATGAGGAAAGAGGAGTTAAAGGAAACAGGCGTTTAACAAAATGAGACATATATTGTGATTGAGGGATATAAATTATGTAGACACATTTGTCAGACAATTTTAGGAATTGAAAGGTGCTTTGTGATGATGCATCATGGTTGATTTCAGGAGAATGGAGGACAGAGGAGATGAGGAGGCTGATATTAGTAAAATGAGATCATGTCAGAAACGATGGAACAAAAGCCTCTTTTAAAGCTACAGAGATAAAAGTACAAAAATTGCCTGAACAAACATCTGTCACAGGTGACAACCCAGAGGAAACATGACAAATCAAGCAATTATTTATGATAGAGGACTAACAGCATGTCAGAAACAAAACAAAGGAGTACAAACCTCTTGTAAAGTCGCTCCTCAGTCATTGATTTAGCCTGAAAACTCATCTCTGTGTGTCAGAGTTAGATATGTTTTATGTCCATGAAAATAATCCTCTGGCTTAGTGTGCTCCAGTTTCATTTTGTACTCTGGAAGTTTTCTGTCCTGGAGTTGAGAAGCACCTGATTTGATTGCATTTTGCTGGAAGATGCACAGAGAACCTAGTTTTTATTCTGTTTTACTGTAATATTTGGATTTATTTTGTTGGAGGACGGTACCTTAACTGAAATTTCACTAGCTTAGGCCGTAAACTCCTAGCTTTTTTTTGTTTTTTTACCTAAGAAACATCCACCTCCACAGATATACACCGATCAGCCACAACATTCTGACCACTGACAGGTGAAGTGAATAACATTGATCATGTTGGTACTATGTGGTGTTCTGCTGCAAAAACCTTGGATTTTGCCATCCGTGTTGATGAGACTTAGACACCCAAATAAACATTGTCCCAGAACAAGCACACTCCCTCATGCAAATGGCAATCCCAAATGTCATTGGCCAACCCCTGCAGGAAAATGCACCCCACATGGCAAACAATCAGGAACATCTTCAGGAACATGACAATGGCCCAACATGTTGATTTGACCTCCAAACTTCCTAGACCCCATTCTGATCAAGCATCAACAGGATGCAGTGGAACAAGTTTGATTGACAGAGGCCCCACTGCACAAGCCAGAGTACCCAAAGGATCCACTGCCAACGTCCTGGTGACAGACCCCATAGGACACCCTGAGAGGTCCTCTGGTCCATGCCCAATGGTTCAGAGCATTTTTGACCACATAAGGGGGACCAACACAATATTAGGCAGGTGGTCATAATGTTATGCCTGATCGGTGTAAGACCAAAATAAACAGCCTTGTGCTCTATAGATAAGAGGCACTTGAGAGAATCCTGAAATATATTATGTATTCTTGTCTCTGTCACCAGGACAGAGTGGAATATGTAAAACTCAAGCAAAAATGTACATTTTTACTTCTGTCTAATCAAAACTGTTAATTATGGAGTAAATAACATCTTTATAATAATGGGTCAGTAACAGTGATGTTAATGAATTGATTCTAAAAAGTCTAAAAACTGGAAATTACACCACATTTCTTGTAACAGAAATTAGGCACAACATCCACTTTAATCACAGAAGTACTAGAGGTTATCTTCAGTGAATGTGCCACACAGCCATAAAATAAGGCTGAGTTTTAATTACAGATATATCCAGATCCTGCTCCAGGGAGTCCAGGGTGAAGAAAGTTTAAATCACGTGCACTGATAACTTCATTCATTTTACATCTAAGATTCATATGGGTCTTCTTGTTCTTTTGTTTGTCTTTTTATCTTTGAACACAGATCTAACTAGTAAGTCCCATAGATCTATCGCAGTAAGTCCCAGTCAGTCTCCTTTCATTCAGGCACTCAGAGCTTCAGGTTCAATATCACTGGAGTCTGCCTAAGTCTCATGTGCAGGTGTGTTGTTGTGTGGACTTGTTCCAGACTTGGAGTGTATTGAGCTGGATTTAGTAGGAGCACTTTCATCCCATTTATAGTTTCTTTGCAACCATTAAAAGTATGCGTAAGCTGTATCTTTGGTGTCGTGAACTGGCCTAAGGTAAGTTCAATTCCCAGTGGAACCACACCTCTTCCAGCACACAGCTGCTGAGGACTTCCAGTAAAGGAGGGCTGTTGGCGTCTTCTTTTGTAGCTTTATGAATCTTTGCACTTCTAATCCACAGTAATTATATTCATCCTTAAGTCACACTTTTCTCTCACATGAAGAATCTTCTTCCAAATCAACTAAAATAGTTTTATTAATATGGAAGACACAACTTTTAATACATTTTTGGTATGTGCACTCTAGTGAAATACTGTATATGCTTTTCTGTTGTGTAATTTAAAGTTTTTAAGTTACTGTGTTTGGTCTGGTTTGGGTCGCAAGAAGTTAAGTCCCTCATTGGGCATTTATTAAATCCTTAAAAACTCATCTCTCTGAGTATTTCTGCATGAAAATAGTTCCTTCCTGCCTTAAAATGGCTTACATGTAACGCTACACCATTGCTACCTTTAGAATGTCCAGATCTATGAAGCCCCTGCCTCTTTCTCTACACCTTTCTCACTGCTTGCAGCTCAAGCACATCAGCTCACCTCCCACTCTGCTCAAACACTGTAAACTACTCCACATTACACAATGGCAAGTTGTAATATTGGAGTAATTCAGCCATACTTGTTCGACTAATTCTGAATAAGAAAACTGATACAGACAGCATCACTTTGCAAGCTGACAGGATTGATTGTTTAGGTTTGTTGCATATACACATCAGTGTTTTTGAGACTGTTTCACTGCATTTAAAATGCTCAGTCATGACGATGAATGCTTATTTTGTTCATGATTTGTTTCCAGCATATAAAAAACACCATTTGTACATGTTAACAAAGTTGAAGAAAAAGTTGATCTTCACTGGGGTGGTCTTTAAGGTCATTTATAGGTAGCTGATTTAGGGGACAGACATGCATGTGGCTCAAACCGAGGTCAAGGGACCAGCATGGGGCCGTGTGCGGGTCAACAAACTGCACTATTCTTTACAGCCACAAGGAGGAGATATTTATCTGTCGCTGGTCTACACTGCCAGGACAGTTCCATTTTTCTGTCTACTCTTGTAATTTACAAAGTACAAACGTGTTATTAGGTAAATTGAGGATTTTTTGGTATATTTAAGAAAGTAAAAGTGACTGATGTGCTATAAATCTAGCCAATGCAATGTGATTTGACCTTTTCCCATAGCCATAGGTGAAAAAACTTCCTGTATATATACTGTGTAGATTGCCTGCCTCAAATCTACTGAAATACATGCTTTTGTTGTGATTTTTATTTGGGGAGGAGTTGTTACATGGTGATGCCAAGACATGCCCTGGTTTCTCACACATTTCCTTGAAATCACTTACAGACAAAGTTGATCCCTGAGTAGGCTGCCACTGGAGAGAGAATAATGCCAACAGAATGAGGGAAATAGCATAATAATATGCTCATCCTGCCATGTGGTATTATGCAGATGAACTTTGCGCATGCCTGGGCAGCTTCAGTCAGTGAGGTCCTGAATGGGAAGGATTAGTACCAGATGTTCATGGGTCGCTGTTGGCAGCCAATGAGGAGGAGGACCATTTGTTCTGTGGGAGGAGCTCAGTCTCTCCTCTCTACTCCAAATTTATTCTAACAGGTAGTTTAAAATCCAAACAGGTCTACAACAGCAGTAGCAGCAGCAGCAGCAGCACAGACCAAGCCAGGAGGAGGTTTCTTTCACAGCATTTTGTTTCTGGACATGCCCGGACTGCGCTCTTCATCATGCTGAGCAGGAAGGGATCCTTTGCGGGGACGATGAGCGCTGCAGCCGGGGTGGACCGCAGCAGGGTCGGGGAGAGGCTGCAGGCTGC